>CAXHTJ010001175.1:0-35185 GCA_964019445.1 Populus tremula
ACTTAATAAAAAGGGCAGAATCATGACCACTAGAAACAAATCCAAGAGATGAGATCACAACAGAAAATTTCTCAAGCCAAGGTGCTTGTTTGAGACCATATAACGCTTTCTTGAGCTTACAAACATACTCAGAGTCATGTGAAACACTAAGAGGAGGTGCCATATAAATTTCTTCTTGAAGATCTCAATTTAAGAAGGCATTTTTAACATCAAGTTGTGCGATATGCCATTGATGAACCTAAGCTACAACAATAAGAGTACAAATAATAGTCATTTTTGCAACAGGGGCAAATGTCTCCTCAAAATCCATACCATACTGTTGAGAGTATCATTTTGCAATCAACCTAGCTTTTTATCGCTCAATAGACCCATCAAAATTAGTCTTGATCTTAAACACCCAACGACAACCAACAACACTTTTACCAGGAGGTAGAGGAACCAAATCCTAAGTATTTGTCTTATGCAAAGTAGAAAGTTCCTCATCCATAACTTGCTGCAAAAGAGGATCAAGAATTGCCTTTTTATAGAAAGAGGGCTTAGAGAGATAATGAAAAAAAGCTAAAAAGAAAGTAAATGATAAAGAATAACAAGAATAAACAAAATCTAGTAGTTTTATGGACTTACGTGTAACCGTCCATATTGTTCTATTTTTAATTTATTTCTCTTATCTTCTTACATGAATCTAGTAACTTTGTTTAATTGGTTTTATTAGATCTTCAACCTTACATAGTCCAACCTGGATATTTTTAGGCAATTATACATATCAAATATTGTAGGCCATCCAAATATGGACACCCTTTACGAATCAAGCCTTATCGATCATTTCCAGGTGTCCCAACATGGATGCCATTAACAGAAGCTACCTTTATAATTCATTTCCTGGACATCCTATCACTGATGCCATTAGCCGAAGCTAATCTTGTAATTTATTTCCTGGTAATTCTATCACGGATGCCATTAGCCGAAGCTAATCTTGTATTTCGTTTCTCGGCATTCCTATCATGGATGCCATTAGCCAAAGCTAATCTCATTAACACATTATACTTTATTTATTTTGAACATTATATTATTGTAATTGCATTCATCAAGGAGATTTTAAATTGCATAAGCATTAAGGAGAGGGAAACCACACACCTGTTTTGTTTGTCTCGTGACTTCCTCCAATAGAAGATCCAATCCTGGTCGCTCCTTTTGATTCACAAAGAAGTCTTTAGTCATGATTCCTTCAAGCTAAATGTTATAGGCAATCCATATTCATTCATTATACATATGCTACTTTCTATGCATGTTCATTTCCTCATCATAACGTACATATACATATCAAGTGTATTTCTTTAGAGTTATTATATCACGTTCAAGTGTTCGCACGACCCATTTTTGCATCAACGAGATTTCAATATCTACGACTTGGGTTGCGTCAACAAAATTTCAGCATCTATTTCCATCTAGAACTTTTTATATGTTTGTTTTTAATGTTGACATATACATCTCCCATGATTCAGAAAAATTAATTTCAACATGAATCATCAGCATGCCCAAAATCACTTGTCTTCCACACACATGTAAATTTGTCTTGTCTGTAGTTTGCAATATGGCCAGTATGCAGTTTTTAGTCTCTAAATGGAATTCTAGAGCTTCAATTCAGGTGGGGCGAAATCCTAGTGTAATTTAACATCCTTTAGTACAACTTTCATGTATAAGGTTGCCCAAAATTCTATTGTTCATCTATTTTAAAATTAGCCTGTTTCAAACAGCTTGTCCACTCAATGGTAGTTTGCCTATTTATGAAGTTCTATAATTCCAATTGAGGCAAGACTAGGTCCCAATGTTATCTAACTCATTTCTCTACAACTTGTTTATAAAACGTTACTACAATTTCTATTATCTTCTATGTCTAATAATAGTTTTAATTCTGAGAACCAAAACTGTCATGTTACGAAAATTTGACTTCTTAATGGTATTTTGCCCATATCTAGAGTTATACAACTATACTTGAGGCAAGACCAGTGCTAAATGTTAGCTAACTCATTCCTCTACATCTTTCATATAAAATGTTACAACAATTTCTATCATCTTCTATGTCTAATAAGAGTTTTAATTATAAGAACCAAACTGTCATGTTATAGGTAGTTTGACCTCTTGATGGTATTTTGCTCATATCTAGAGTTATACAACTCCAATTGAGGCAAGACCAGTGCCAAATGTTATCTAACTCATTCTTTTACATCTTTCATATAAAACATTATTGCAATTTCTATCATTGTCTGTGTCTAATTTGTGTTGGTATTTCCATTACCAAACTGCCCAGACTTGAATTCATGGATTTAGACACTAATCAAACATTTTCTATGCATCTTTTTATCATTATAGAATTCCATTACGTATAAACTCTATTAGGAACCAGCAATTGAAGTTCATTCCTTATCAAGACATCAAATCTTTTTTTTTTTTTAATATGATTTTCATGATCACATGATTCATATGACTTCAAGCACCAACATAAATCATATAAGTGCAAATAAAGAGATATGAAAAGAAGTGAAAAAAATGATTTCACTTACTACACACTTCATCATCATTATATTAGTATAATACCATTGAAGACTCCCCCTTCCCTTATATATATTTTTTCTTTTGGCTGAATGGTGAGGGTTTCCTAACAACTCCCACCTTCATCAATCCTAGTAAAAAATGTTGTGTTCCTAGACTATTTATGCTCTAGAGTATGTATTTACATTGATTTTTGATTTACCCTAATTAAATTCAAGCATCCTAAATCACTTCATTTGGGGCTTTCTTTTCATACAACCTAACACCTCCCATAACAAGTTCCAAGAGTAAAGGATTACTCTTACCATATGAATTTGGAAGAATTTTAAGGGAGTACTTGGGTGATATTCTCCTTTTCCCTTTCGATTTTCCTTCTTCTCTTTTTATTTTTTTGTTTCAACCGGTTCCCTTTCTCTTTCTCTACTTCAAATTCTTGATTTTTCACCTTACAATTATTCTTCTTTCACTCTTGCACTTGGTAAGGGGAACATGCAAAGTATTTCTGTTTTGAAATTAAAATGTGAAAGGGCTGTTCTTTATGGTTTCCGCTAGCTTTTATGGAGAAGAAAAGTCTCCATCTTACTCTCTCACATGTATTTATACCCCTTTCTAATTGGGACTACGCTTTGTTTGGCTATTGTCTTATTAATTCCTAGTATTTCTTCCTCTCTTTTTATACACTTTAATTCCTCTATCTTGTAATTTTTTTTTCATTCCCACACTTTCATAGTTAGATTGACTTCCTAATCTTTTTTTTTACTTATTCTGACCTTGTTCCATAAATATTGATTTTTTTTCTAATTAATTTCAACTTGGGGTTTGCATACGAATGTGTATGAATTGATGTAGAGGTGGATCCACAATCTCAGACGAAGTTTGGGGGGGCTATAGATGAGAATGGAGCTTTAGGTGTGCCAGAGAGTAAAGTATCAGTACCTGCAAGATGATGAGTACAAATTGGTCGAACATTAGAAATGGTATTTGAGGTACTAGGAACCTGTGATGATATATTATCAGAATCCTAAAAAAAAAGGATCGATATGAATAATATCAGGTCTAGTCAAGTTATGAGCAGTGGATGAAATAGAAAATAAAGGTATATGTTCGAAAAATACAACATGATGAGACATATAAAGTTTTTGAGTTATTGGATCAAAACAAAGATATCCATTTTTACCTTTACTATAACCTAGAAAGACATAAATAGCAGAACAAAAGAACAACTTATTGCGTTCTGTATGAGGACAAATAACGAAATAAGTACAGCAAAAAACTCTAAAGGAGGAATAATCAGGGACATGCCCATATAACTTTTTAAAAGGAGACAAACTTGAACTATGAGAAGATGAGATTGTATTAATCAAACTTACAGAAGTAAGGACAACTTCTCCCCAAAACTCATTAGGAACATAAGCAGACAACAAGAAAGAACGAGCAATTTTGACAATGTGCGTATGTTTTCTTTCAGCAACATCATTTTGCTCAGTAGTATCTGTACATAAAGTTTGGTGAATGGTTCCATCTAAGGCAAGCAACTGATAAGATTTATTAGAAGTTTATTTTCCACCCAAATCACACCTAAAGCATTTGATTACAACAAAATGTTGAGTTTTCACAAGAGCTCGAAAGGCTATATATATCTCATTGAATTTCAAAATGATGTTTCATTAAATAAACCCAACAATAAGGAGTATGATCATTAATAAATGAAACATAATATTAAGACTGTTATTTTATGGCAATAGAAGGAGGTCCCCATACATCAAAATGAATCAAATCAAACGGTGAAGAAGAAATAGAAATACTTCGATTAAAAGGTAAAGCGGAAAATTTTGACAGTTTACATTCACTACAATCAGAAATATCGCAAGTTTTTAAATTTTCTAAAGCTCCCGTGGATGCCAAAAATCTTAAACGAGAAGACGAAACATGACCTAGATGAGAATGCCATAAATAAAAACTAGAAGATGAAGGACTCAAACAAAAGGAAGACAAATTAACAGTAGTAATAGCAACAATGACGACAATTAACACTTTTAACTCATCCAAAATATATAGTTCATTCTCCCTACGGCCTGTCCCAATCAGCTTTTGAGACTACAGATCCTGTACACAACAAAAAGAACCAGAAAACATGACTAAATAATCATTAGAATCATATATTTGACCAACAGAAGTAAGATTTAATTTGAGTTTCAGAATAAGATAAATATTAGGGAGAGACAAGTAAGGTGTGACAACAAAACTAACATTTGCTAAGGGCATGAGAGTGCCATTGACAGTCATAACAAGAATGAAAGATGAAAGAGACAAAGGGGTAAAAGATGAAGAATCTGGAGACATATGATGGGAAGCACCGAAATCTAAGATCCATTCAGAATGTGGCATACCTGAGGAGTTATGAGGCAACTGACCTATGAAAGAAGAAGTAGACATTAATTGTGGCTGTAAGGAAAGAAAATTCTAAAATTATTCAGCCAGAGTACTAGGATTGGTGATAGAACTTAATGAAGCTACTGTTGCAGTATTGTGGTGTGGTGATTTATAACCCTGAAGTGGTTTATGAGCATTAGATTGTGATTGGCTGCCATGCTTCTAAGCTTGATTTTGTTGTCTCAACTTGGGACACTAAGCCTTCCAATGACCTTTTTGCTTACAAAAACGACACTCATTGAAGCCAACCCTTATGTAAGGCTTATTTTGATGATTAGAGAATGGATTAGAAGGTACTGTTAGTATATAAGGATTTGAAGCAGAAATAATTCCCTTTTTAGAATAAGACTGAAGACGTATTTCTTCAACCAATAACTCACTGACAACATAGCCAACAAAAGACAGTGAAGAATGATGCAGAATTGAACCTCTAAGTCCTTCGAAATCACTGCAAAGTGCTGTTAAAAACTATTCCAATCGTTGCTACTCTCTACGCTCAATATAGGCACCATATGCCTTTAATTCTGTCAATTCTGTAAGAGCCAATTGATTCCAAAGATCTATCATAGCAGAATAAAACTCTTGAATACTCATATTCTTCTGATGAAGAGCTCGTATGTTATTCTCTAATTGATACTGTTTTGAAAAATTTGATTGCGTGAATAACCTTTGCAGATGATCCTAAATCTCCTTTGCTATCTCATACTTCGCCAACTGTGTAGCTATCGAATGCTCAACAAAATTGTTGATCCAAGTAATGATCTTTGCATTGTTTGCTTCCTATGTATCTATCAAAACAACATTCCCCTCCTCAGTATTCTTAGGTATCATATAAGTTCCACTAATATACCCCCACATCTTTTTACCCTTAAGAAAATTTCTCATTACATTACTCCAATCCGAATAATTCTTTCCATCCAACCTCACACTCACAGAGTGAAGCAAATCATCTCTTTCGGTAGCCATAATTAACAAACAAGAACCATAACGCAAAAGCAACGAATGACAATGTACTAGATTGCAGAAACTGAACAGATATCACAGATACTCAAAAAATATCTTCTCGAAATTATACGATTACTCCAAAACAACAAAAATTACAAAACTGAACACAAACACCAAATTGCCGAAGACGAAATACCAAAATAATTACAGAGACATAAAATAAATATCAAATTGCAGAAGTTGAAGGAAATATGAAATACCAGATTTTGCAGAAGCGGAAGACAAAATATCACTCCAAATATTTTTTGAGATTATGCCTCGTTTCATAAAACCAACTCTGATACCATGTTAAAATAATTCAGATCAAGCAGAAAAAAGAAGGCTATAATTCTCAATAATTAGTTTATTATGAGTGCTTAGAGTTAACCTAAATACAAAGAAATTATATATAGGTTAAACTAAAATTACTATTTTACCCTTAATAGATAAGAGTAAATAAATATTATTTAATAGTATATTACTAGCACCATCATACACTTGACCTCGTATTTTGAGGATATGCAAGTTATATCAAGCAAGCACATCGATAATTTTTTTTTATGTTTTTGGTTTAAATACTGTGTCTATAAATATGATATTTTAGATGATGGTTTCTCAATTTTTTTAAAGAGATTTGGCATTCAATTTGCAACTGATATTTGACATGATTATAAATTGACATGAGTTATAAATAAAGCAGTCCAACTAAAGTTCAAATTTGTTAGGAGCTAAAATCTAATTTCTATTAGAAGTTTTAGTTTTTATTATTGTTGTGTGCAGACCTTAAGTGTCTTTTTGATTAACCAAGCAAGGAATGAGATTTATTATATAATTAAAGTGCATATTCAATTCAACAGAAACACATGACATTCAATTCACTGCCAGAAAATTGATAAATACAAACAAAAATACCGAGAGAATATTTTCATTGGTAAATTTCCGATGGTTTTTACTGACGGAAATATACCCTCGGTATATACCGAGGGAATTACAATGGGAAAAAAATAATTTAAACAAAGCAAAAAAAAACGATGACATGTAATTTTTTACCAACGGAATGGCCGACATAATAAATTCTGTCAGTAATTCTGTTGGTAAAATCTTAACACTGTTCATCATGTCAATTACAGACGGAATCACCAACGAAAAATTCCACTGGTATTTTCTAGAGAGCTATGGAATTGTTCACTTCCCAATTGCACTGTTAATTACTGTTTTTTAAAGACAAAATCACTGACGGATTAAAAAGTTGTTGGTGTTATTTGGCGGGTTTCTAAAAATTTTTGATTAAATTGAAAATTTAAATTAAATATTACAGATGGAATCACCGAAGGATTGAAAAGCCGCGGTGATATTTGGCGGTTTCTGAAATTTTTTTATTAAATTGAAAATTTAAATTAAATATTACCGATGAAATATTTAAAAATATTAATATTTAATTATTCATCGGTAAAATCATTGGTAAAACACCCCAATAAAAAGTCTGGAATCCCCAATTTCACAACAAACAAGGCTCCTTTCTTCTTCTTCTTGTTCCCTATATGTAAACAACATCAATATCCATTTCTTTCTCTTCTCTTCTCTTCTCTCCTTAACTCCTTCTCTTCTCCTCCTTGCTCAAGTATGTATTTTTCTCCTTTTTTTTTTCTTCTTAGTTTAATTATTGACGGAATTACATACGGACTTACCGAGAGAAATACCGACGGACTGAAACAAATAACTTTTTTTGCACGCTTTTTAGTTTTGTAAAATAATATTTTTATTACCAACGGACTTACCGACAAACAAAAAATTACTGACAAAGAATTTACCGACTGAGCATTTTCGTCAGTAATTTCATTGGTAAATTAATTACCAATAGAATGATAGTGCAAATACCAACAAAATATTTCGTCAATAAATATAAAGATTGTGGTAGCGATTCTTCTTTTAAATTAATAAGTCATAATATAATGATTAAGCTCCTATATTAACAATAAAATAAATAAATAAAGGTCAGATAGGCTTCTGGTTTAGGCCTTTATACTTTGTTTCGAACTTTATTTTTTTGGGATTTATTTTCATGCTTACACTTTTATACAAAAAAATTATAAAAAACATGATGAAAAATTAAAAAAACAAAAATGTGGTTTTGTATGTCTTTTAACATACAAAAATTAAATTACCAATTGAGGTTTGACAAACTTGGCATTGTCTGCTATTTTAACATCTTCAGGCCTGCCTTGTATCCAGCTGTTAGTGTCTTTTACCTGAATACAAGGCAGCTTTGTGCGGTTCAGCTTTTACCTGTTAAGAAGATGCAGCATTGTGCGGTGCAGCTTTTCTCAAGCCTTAATTATAAGTGGCGTCGGGGCCCACATAAGACACACCATACTAAAATCTCTTGGAACGAACTTATCAATCATTTATAACACGTTTTCACCATTGATGAATTGAATATAATTTAACCCATTTTGTATTGTATAGTGCTCATCGAGTTCCTATACTTGGTTTTTCTCACTTCAAAACAGTTTCTCCAAGAACAGAAGCGTCCAATAACTAGAGCGGCGTGCTCAAAATCATGTGAGGATCATATGAGCATTTTTATATTAAAATCTCTCGCATGATCATAGCCTGGAAAGTAAACAACTATCTGTATATATATTGCAGTGGAATTCATGGTGGAACCAAATATCACAAAGTATTATGGTGTCGTGTGCCTCTGAGTCAACAAATAAATTATGTCTACTGGAAACACTAAAAGATCAAACCATCGTAAAATACCTATTTTCAGCTGTTGCTTAAGTCCAGCATGCTTTCCTTTCGTCCTTTTTTTACCACAAACTTCATTTTCTCTTGTTCTTTTTTCGATATACAACTTAATATATAGGCTATATATGTACGTATTTTAGTGCTTATTGAAATCCAGGGTGTAGCTTTTCTTTTCTTTTTCTTTGGCCATGTGATTTCCCTAAGATATGGCCTCACTCGTGCCTCGGGATTTGTCGTCTGGACAAGATTTTAATGGCATGCTAAAATTCATGGAATACAAGGATGGGCACTGGTAAATTTATGCATTTCCATGCTTAAATGCCAAGTAAAGTTGCCCCCCAATTATTGTTCGTCACCCTCAAAAGTTAAAAAAAAAATAGTAATTTTAAAAAATATATTATTTTAATATATTTCTTATAAAATAACATTTTAAAAAACATGTTCCCTTTCAAGTTTCGCCCATGTTACCTTGCTCACAGGAGTTTCATTTTGATGGGACTGTTTTTTGTTTTTTTTCCCTTCGATGATTCCCCCGTATTAAAGTTACCCATGGTCCATGGATGTGGCTTAGGGCAGCTGGGGCATGTGGTTTGCCCGGAGATAAAGCTCGACTCCCATTTGTTTTTGAATTGCCAGCCATCAAATCTCTCATGGCGGCCGGCATATTGTCCTCTGGAACAAGGACCAGAAGCAATTGTTCGCATGCCTTTTAAAAATATTTCTAAACAATTTGCAATTTTTTTTATTTTTTTTACTTTAAATTAATATATTTTTAATGTTTTCAAATTATTTTAATGTGCTGATCTCAAAAATAATTTTTTAAAAATAAAAAATAATTAGTGAAAAGCACTTTGAAAAGCAACAACAACCACACTCCCAAACACCCTCGAAAATGATTTGACGCCCGCATTAAGGTACAATGATTTTTGTGAGCATGTTTGATTTTGTATTTTAAAAATATTTTTTAAAAAATTAAATTATTTTATTTTTTTTAATTTCAAATTAATATGTTTTTAATGTTTTTAAATCATTTTGATTTGTTGATATAAAAAAATATTTTTTAAAAATAAAAAAATCATTGACATGTATTTTGGCACGAAATGTTATTTGAAAAACAACCACAACCACACTGCCAACCAGCTATTAATTTGAAGTTAATAAAAAAATAAATTTTTTTAAATTTTTTTTAAAAGTGCTTAGTATGGTGGTCGGACTCCGGTTTGTTTGTTTTTTTGGAGTTCTCATATCTTGAGAGAGAGGGCTAAATAATATATATATATATTTTATTAAAATACAAAAATATTTTTGTGTATTTTTAACAAAAAAACAAAATACTAAATCAGGCTTTGAATACTAATAGAATATTCCATCATTATTTTGCTATTTTCTGGTTATGAATGTGCAGCAAAATATTAAAAAAATATATTTTTAATTCTTTTTTCATTACACAACTAAAAATTAATATATTTTTCATGAACAAATAATAGCTGAAATAAAGTTGACAACAAAAAAGTATTTTGTTTTAACAAAATTCATAACTACAATCTTTTATTTTCTTGTTTATTTTTATTATCCAATCAAACATTAAAAAATAATTTTCCACTCATTTTTTATGATATATTTAAATATAAAAAAATAATTTTTTTTTTATAAAATTCATCTTCCGAAACTTAATGTACGATTTAAGCAAATAAAAGAGAGGTAAAAACATGATTTTTTTCTTAAAAAAAAATGGTTGTTATGTGATATAATTATAAACTCTCATTAGTGCATATATAAAATGGTTTGCATACACGGTGACCACATTTGCCATTACAAATGATGAACCTGTTACATTTTGACCTTAACTACTATTACTCTTTAATAAATTGATTTTTTATTCTTTCAAGATACTATCAATATTTCTTGGTTGTATTATATATTCACAATTAATAACTCGGTATTAATTAATTTATATAAATATCAATTTATTAACCAGCAGATTTCTTGTATAGCAATACTTAGTTTTTATACTTTGAAAAGGTCAAATCCTTTTTAACATCTTCAGGATAAGAAGAAATAAAATATAAAAAAATATAAAATATAACTTCATCAGTTCAAATCAACATGGTAACACAGTTGTAATGCTTTATTAATTAATAATTATTGATATTAACTAAGATAAAAAAGAAGTATATTAATTGTATACTATCCTTATTAGTGGTGGAGCTATAGTTTTTTTTAACGAGAAGGAAAATTACTAATAAATACTATATTATGTAAATATACGTTAAAAATCAATTCAAAACATATATAGTAATTTATATCAAGTAAAATTAATTTTAAAATACTTTAAAATGAAAAAACTTACATTGTAATTATTCTATTTGAGTTTTCATATTTTTTAAATCGTTTCATAAAACTTGCATATTTATATGCATATAATAAGTATGTTGATTAAATTATACTTAATCATTTCTAGACATTTAATTGAGGAATAATGCATAATATCTATATAAGAAGAACAATGCTTTCTACTTGATATTTTACTTTCAAACAAATCATGTAAAAATATTAAATTTCAATAAACTACTTTACCAATACAAGAGATGCCAAGAATAATGGTTTTGTATGAATATTAATTTATTTTTTATAACAAGAAAAAAAACATTTAATTGATTAAATTAGAAAATTTAAATATTTATTTTGAACATATTCATATCAAAAACTTTAAATTATCATAAACCTTGATATTTTTAATAACTAATTATAAAAGAATAAAATTAAAATTCAATAATAAAACAAATAAAAAAGATGAAGAAAATTTAATAAAATATAAATTAAAAAACCAAAAAAGTTTGAGAGAGCTGAGGAACGAGGTAGACATATACACAAACGTGCGTGAGAGAGAGAGAGGAGGGCAAAATAGAAATTTGCATAGTTAAGATAAGAAAAAGAAAGAAAAGGAAATGCAATAACAACCTTTTTATATCAACCGTTCATTAAATTATTATATTAATATAAAAAATATTTTAAAAAATAAAGTGGGCAATTATCTCCTTTCGTTCTCATGTGGCTCCGCCACTGATTCTTATATCAGAGCTACGGCGTCTTGCTACGCTGCAAACACACTACCAAAATCGTAATTCGAAAAAAAATAATATAAGGTGCTCAATACAAAGGAAAAACGGCTATGGAATTTAATATTTTATTTTTTTATTTTTTAAGAGAAATGTTATTCACTGGCTGTATACACATAATTATAAGTGGCGTTTATCAATCACATTTATGACGTGGAAACGAATTGACGCCACATATTTATATCTCTACATCTTTTTAGAAAGCTCCATCAATCTTGGCAATTGCTTAACATCTTCAGGCCTGTCACTGCTGTTAATGTCATAGTGCGGTTCAGCTTTTCTCGAACCGTAATTTTCACAATATCTTTTATGAATTTTGCCTCATGTCCACAGAAAGGAAAAAAACAAAAAAACAATTAGAAGACCCACATGTAAAAAGAAATGGTTTGTCACTGCTTCATTCCTCTTCTTGATTTCTTACCCCATTTGCCTTGCAGTTTTCCATTTCTCTTTCCTTATTGAAGACATTAATTTTCCCAAGAAAGGCCACACAGTTAAACTCAATTCTTCAGCAACCTAGCTGCAGTGCTTTGAAGTCCTAAAAGCGAAAAGATCAATCCTTTGCTTTAGGGCCTGTCCAGTCTCCATACTTTAGAGAATTATTGATCTGGTTTTTGAAATTTATCATAGTGCTATAAATATATATTTAAGTGCTATTGAAATATTATATGGTCATTAATTTTAAGATTTCAAAGAATTAATTGAGATAACCCACAATTACAAAAACAAAAAAAAATTATTGATCAGTTGTTTTTATACTTGCAAAGTTAATTGGTCATATCAATCAATCTTGGCAATTACTTGCTATTTTAGCATCTTCAGGCCTGTCACTGCTGTTAATGTCATAGTAAGGTTCAGCTTTCCTCAAAACTTAATTTTCACAATATCTTGTATGAATTTTGCCTCATGTCCACAGAAAGGAAAAAAAAAAAAAAACAATTAGAAGACCCACATGTAAAACGAAATGGTTGTCACTGTTCATTGCTCTTCTCTCTCTCTTTTGTCACTGCTTGATTTCTTATCCCATTTGCCTTGCAGTTTTCCATTTCTCTTTCCATGTTGAAGACGTTAATTTTCCCAAGAAAGGCCACACAGTTAAACCCAATTCTTCAGCAACCTAGCTGTAGTGCTTTGAAGTCCTAAAAGTGAAAGATCAATCCTATGCTTTGGGGCCTGTCCAGTCTTCATACTTTAGAGAATTATTGATCTGGTTTTTGAAAGTCATGTGCTGTAAATTTAATGAACACCCAAAGATTATATAGTTGTTAATTTTAAGATTTTAAATAATTAATTGAGATTAGTGTAACACCTACGATTACAAAATAAAAAAGAATTATTAGTCCGGTTGCTTTTGTATTTTTGTATTAGTACTCACAAAGTCAATTAATTATATCGAATAAACTTTCATAGTATTTAGTATTTTTGTTTATTATAAAAAACCATATTAGTAATATCTGATTTTATTTTTATGTTTAAGAAAAAATTAACCTGATTTTCAACGTAATGCAGACCAATAATTTAGTATTAACTAAAATTAAAAAAAGAAAAAATTCACAAAGTATATTAATTGTATATTATCCTTATATTAGAGCTACGATGTCGACGTCTTGCTACACTACGACCACAATCAAAATCATAATTGGAAAAAAAAATATAAAGCGATCAGTACAAAGGAGAAAGGGCCATGGAATTTGATATTTTTATTATTATTTCTTAAGAGAAATTTTATTCATTGGCTATCATAAGTGGCGTTTATCAATCACTGATAAGGCGTCGGGGCCCACATGAAACACACCATACTAAAATCTCTTGGTACAAACTTATCAATCATTTAGAAAAATCCAAAAGACAGACCTAGACTCGAATCTAAAAAACTCTACTAGAAATTTTATCTTTTTAAATCTAATTTGTAGGTATGATTTTTTTTTTCCTATTAGAGAATTGTAACTCCAGGAGTTTTGGGTGTGTTTCATAAGGGAATTTTTAGTATGTATATTTATTCATGGTTGATTTTAAAATATTTTAGATGTGTAGCACAAGATAATTAGAATTTTGGATTTTTTTTAAACTATTGACCTCGTGGAAAATTAATGTGTTTTCAGATACTAGGTTACTAAGCATGAAGAATCCGATAGTAAAACCGAACATCGATTTATTGCGTGCTGTAAAGGAAGCTATACAACTCAGTTCCAAATGTTCGTTACCATTTTTAAATATCTGAGATGAAGGTCTATAAAACATATGGAGGGCATATAACTCAGTTTTTTTGTTTCGAAGCCCAAAAAGCGAGTCGAAAAACAGGGATTGAATCAAACCCGAACTTCCTGCACTCCAAATACTGTCTTGGTTTATGGCCCTTATCTCAAGTCTCAGATGTCCAAAAATTTCAAGATCAGTGTCGTCGGAAAGAAGATTCGGTTTTCTACAATTTCTCCAGAAATAGAAATCTTTGAATTCATACGTTTCCTGCCTCAAATTTGGCCCGCAATGTCTGGGTAGGAAGGAATTCAAATAAAAAAAGAAAACCGTCTTCATTCCAGCGGGGGTAAAAATGCCACAATATAAAAGAAAAAAGGGGGAGGGGTGTCTACAAGGGAGACATGCATACATAGAGAGACCCTAAAATAGACTAAACAAAGAAGAATAGGTGGCACAAACAGGGACGGAAAATAGAGGAAAAAATAGAGAAGATTTGGAGCACACATACCTATTTCACTGCCATTCTCTGCTTTTGAGTAATGTTCATCGTATTAAGTTTGTTTCTCTTTAATTTAACTATGGAGTAGACTTTTATTCTGGAATTTTTTTATGTAACCTTACTATGAATATGTGAACAAGTTCTTCGATTGAATTATTACATTAAGTTGTTGAGTATTTTATTATATGTGTAATGCTTGTGTATGTTTGGCCAACATCTACATAATTTAGAATTCAATTTGAGATCGAGAAGTGATAATTGTTTTAACTATTGTTTGAAATATCTTAAGAAATCTATAGGATATAGATATCCTATGAACTTTTGTAACCGTTACAGGTTTTACAGTACTTAATAAATTTTAACAAGTTCAGAACTTTTATAGAGTATATGAAATTTGCTTGTCGAAATAATTCATTGATACTAGAGAGAGATTAATGTTTAAGTTAGAAAAACCTGATTATCAACATTATGAGTAATTAATTCAATTGAGAAAGTTCACATAGGAATAATTATGGTTAGTCAAAAATCCTATAACTAGTAGAATTGAAATCATTAATATTTAATAAATTGGTTATTTGTTTTTAATCATTAATTTTTGTTTCATATACTATCTCATTCGATTCCTCAAATAGATCATAGTTTAAAATATTTTAGTAATTAGTAGTAATTTTTACAAATCCTCATAGGACGATACTCTACTCATCACTTTATTACTTGTTACGATTCTTGAACTTGTGAAATTGATCAACATTGTTCAATAATGGAGTATTACTCTATTTTTATTAAAAACATTTTTTTAAAAAACATGAAAAATAGAGTTTGTGTTCAAATTCACTCTTTTTACAAATTAGAAAAAAAGAAAAAATATTTTTCATTTTTCTATAAATAAAGCTAAACTTGGAAAACATCTTTTACTCCAAATTTTCCACCAACTGAAGACACCATGGAAAAGGCGCTTCTCCTTCTCTTTTTCCATTGAATTTGATTCACGAGTCCCTAAGTTTATGGTTAACGAGGAAGACGACCCTTATGGATCTTCTGACATTGATTTCATGTGTGATGAAGATAATTACTGTGAGTTTTCAGATGGAAGAAACTTTATTGAGTACTACGATATATCATATATTTGTTCTTAATTATGTTTTAAAAATATGTTTAAAAATTTTAATTTAATTGTTTTTGATGTTTTCAGATATTTTAATGTATAAATATAAAAAATAATTTTTAAAAATAAAAAAATATTATTTTTATATAATTTTTTTTTAAAATAATTATTATTATATTTTTAAATTTACCGTAAAAGACAAGTGACTTTTCTGAAGTGATTGAAGATTTTATAGATTAGTGAAACCAAGCTATGAAAGTGCAGGCATTGACCCAATATTTCAGTGTTCCGAGTAGCATCTATTTTTTCGTGAAGAGTTTGTACATGAATTAATAATAACTAGATGGCATGATCGTTTAAGGGTAAGAATATAAATTTTATCTTTAAAAAATGTATTTTTTGAAAGGGGTAGTCATAAATTCCAAATAAAACTAGTTTTATTTTTTGAAGGGGTGTGAGGATATCTAAGTAATAATAATAATAATAATAAAAGATTGTATGATCATTCGCTGTCATGGGCTTATGAAACAAATATGCTTTATGATGTTATAATTATGAATAAATATTAAAAAAATAAAATTGATAAAGATAATTTTAGAAAAAATAAAAAAATAACATGTGGGGAAAGCACTGTAGCAATCCACAGTAATTATTGAGGAAAACTACAGTGCTTTTCCCATATATTATAATTGTAACTCTCAACCAATTTAATATTAAAAAATAAAATCGACAGATAATTTTGTAAAAAACCATTAAAAAAAAACCGTATAAGAGAACAAGTAATCCACAATGTTTTAAAGAAAAAAATTACAAAGCTAAATTCTCAACTAACTCCATATTAAAAAAATAAAATTAAGAAATATAATTTTGAACAAAATCATAAAAAAAATAAAAAAACATTATGTGGGTAAACACTGTAGCAATCCACAGTGTTATGTGAAAAAAGCTACAATTGTAATTCTCAACTAATTGAATATTAAAAAAAAATTGACATAATTTTGAAAAAAGCCATAACTAAAACAAACTATGTGGGGAAACATTGTAGCAATTCACAGTGTTTTTTTTTTTAAAAAATTACAAAGCTAAATTCTTAACCAACTCAATATTAAAAAAAAAATAGACAAAGACAATTTTGTGAAAAGAAAACAAAAAAAAAATGACAAAATAGAAAAAAAATTTGGTGAAAAAAAACAAAAACAAATCGATAAATAATTTTGAAAACAATCACAACAAAAAAAACTATATGAAAAACACTGTAGCAATTTATAGTGTTTTCAAGAAAAAAATTTACAAAGCTAAATTCTTAACCAGCTCAATATTAAAAAAAATAAATTTAACAAAGATAATTTTATAAAAAGAAAAAAAAAATTGTAAAAAAAATTAAAAAAACTAGAGTATCATATAAAGAAAACTACAATATTTTTCCCCATATATTTTTAAAGCATTACTTAATGTACCATATAACTTTTGCTCCATCTACTTTGGTTCCATTGACTTTCGATCCTAGGTAGAGAGGACCTTTGAATTAATAACAACAAATTGAAAATGTTCGAGTGGAAAATTAGGTGTACAATTTAATTAGGTGATGTTTCTCAAATTAATGATAAAAAAATAGTGTACTTTAAAAAATTAAGAATATCATAGAAAACTGGACGATTTCTATGTGTTTATTTTTCTCGAAATGAAAAACAATATAGTATCAACATATTTTTTAGTTTCCTGGGTTGGAAAAATGTTTTAAAACTTTAGAGCTGAACATGTTCTTTGACTTTTTATTGGAACTTGAAAAACAAAACTTAAAAAGAAAAAAGAAAAATTATTTTGTGATACAGGCCCTTTGACTCCATAGCAAGATGATAAAGTACATGAAGAGAGAAAACAAAAATTAAAACTAAAAACAATAGATGCAACCATACCATATTCTTTCCATAGCAGCTCCTTCTACAGAGCCTCATTCCCTCACATCAGCTGCAACATTAGCTTCACGCAGAACAGGTACAAACTGAACATGAAAGAAGAGCTTAAAGAGAGTTGAAATAGAGAAGAACTCATGAGCATATTTCCATGGCTCAGCCATCCCACAACAATTGAAGAATCTGATTTTTTCCACCACCAGATTCTGAGCACGTACAAAAGTATTTTTTAAAGGATTTAGCTTTTGAAGAAGAAAATGTATTTTTTAAATTGAAGTCCCCATTCCTTATTTATAATTTCTTTTTTTATGAAAAGGCAACATCATTTTTTTAATAAAAAATCAAAGCAATTAAAATAAATATCCGTAACAATCTCAATACTTTAAATTGAGAAGGGAAAATTTTATTTCTTGGGAGAAAAACTATCATTTTCTTATTGTTTTCTTTTTCTTACAAAAACATGTCGTTTTATTAGGAGCATATTTTTCTAAATAATAACTTATCCTAATCTAAAGAGCAAGTTTCACAAAAAAATAAAAAAATTCACGAGTTCATGATTTTTATGTGGTTGTATAAAAAAAGAAAACAATAATGAATTCGTGAAAAGTATATAAACACGTATTTCCTTACAAGGAAGTTTAAAAAGAATAAAAAAGCTTCAAAGCTATGTCTTTGTAAGAAAACTTCATTCTTTTGCTGCTTTATCTGCACAGCATCCTATGCAAAAAAAAATGACAGTCTAAAAGTTGACGGGAGCAACCTATAATCCTAGATCAAAGCTAGCAGCACAATCACATAACTCAATGAACACTAACACATGAATCGACGGGAGCAATCTATAATCCTAGATCAAAGCTAGCAGCACAAAAACAGCCAAGTGGTCACCAGCTGATTGTTAAACTAATTGAGATCAAACACAAAAAGGAGGCTAGAATTTTAAATAATTTGTATATTATAAATGCATAGTCTTAACCTAAATACAAATAAAATATATATAGGTTAAACTGAAAGTACTATTCTACCCTTAATAAATAAGACTACATAATTATTATTTAACATCTCCCTTCAAACTCACGATGCGGCAACAACAAGCATCGAGAGTTTGCCAACTAGAAAATGAAAACGAGAGATGGAATGCGCCTTGGTAAAGAAATCTGCAATCTGCAAGGAAGAAGGAACAAAAAGCAAAGTAATGGTTCCATGCTTGAGATGATGACGAGTAAGATGACAATTGATCTCAATGTGCTTAGTCCGCTCATGAAAAACCGAGTTGTGAGCAATCTGAATAGAACTTTGGTTGTCACAATACATAGGAGTAGGATGAGAGAAGGAAACTCCCATATCAGCAAGTAACCAACGTAACCAAATAATCTCTTTGGTAGTAGATGCCATGGCACGATATTCTGCTTCAGTGGATGATTGAGAAACAATATATTGTTTCTTGCTCTTCCAAGAAATAAGAGAATCACCTAAAAAGATACAAAACCCGGTAACAGACTTACGATCTGTGGGATCACTACCATAATCAGCATCAGAATATGCACGTAACTCCAAGGAAAAGGTGGATGAAAGTAAAAGACTTTGAAAATCTGTACCTCAAAGATATCGCAAAATACAAAGAACAGCTGCCCAGTGAACAGTAGTAGGAGAAGCAACAAACTGACTAACAACATGAACAACATATGCAATATCTGGACAAGTAATGGTGAGATATACCAAACTCCCAACAATAGTGCGGTATAAAGTAGGATCTATCAAAGGTAAACCATCAGAAGAAGAGTACCTTGCGTTAACCTCAATAGGAGTATCCACAGTCTTGTTATCAGTAAGTCTAGCCCGCTCAAGAATATCTGCAACATATTTCGACTGAGAAAGAAGGTAACCTCTAGGTGAGTATGCTACCTCAATACCCAGGAAATTAATATCGAAGATAACCCAAATCCTTCATCTCAAATCGTCTAGCCAACTCTGTCTTCAAAACTGAAATACCATCAATGTCATCACAGTAATAATCATGTCATCATATAAATGATACGACCTGCATCAGTGCACTTAATAAAAAGAGCAGAATCATGACTGCTAGAAACAAAGCCAAGTGACGAGATCACAATAGAGAATTTCTCAAACCAAGCACGGGGTGCTTGTTTGAGACCATATAATGCTTTCTTAAGCTTACAAACATATCCAGAGTCATGTGAAATACCAGGAGGGGGTGCCATATAAACTTCTTCTTGAAGATCTCCATTCAAGAAGGCATTTTTAACATCAAGTGAGAAATATGCCATTGACGAATCGAAGCTACACAATAAGAGTACGAATAGTAGTCATTTTTGCAACCGGGCAAATGTCTCCTCATAGTCCATACCATACTGTTGAGAGTATCCTTTGGCAACCAACCTAGCTTTTATCGCTCAATAGACCCATCAGAATTAGTCTTGATCTTATACACCCAACGACAACCAACAACACTCTTACCAGGAGGTAGAGGAACCAGATCCCAAGTATCTGTCTTATGCAATGCAGAAAGTTCCTCATCCATAGCTTGCTGCCAAAGCGGATCAAGAATTGCCTCTTTATAGGAAGAGGGCTCAACAAGACAATGAATAGAGGCTAAAAAGGAAGTAAATGATGAAGAATAACAAGAATAAGCAAAATCTGGTAGTTTTGTGGACTTACGAATACGGATGGACTGACGTGGAGGTGGATCCACAATCTCAGATGAAGCTTGAGGGGCTGTAGATGAGAATGGAGCTTCAGGTGTGCCAGAGAGTAAAGTACCAGTACCTGCAGAGTTATGAGTACAAATTGATCGAACATGGGGAGATATCATTACCAGAATCCTCAGAAAATGGATCTATACTAATAAGATCAGATTTAGTCAGGTTATGAGTAGTGGATGGAATAGAAAAGAAAGGTATATGCTCAAGGAAGACAACATGACGAGACACATAAAGTTTCTGAGTTATTGGATCAAAACAACGATAACCCTTTTTACCTTCACCATAGCCCAAAAAGACACAAATAGCGGATCGAGAGGATAGCTTACTTCGTTCTACATGAGGACGAAGAACGAAACAAGTACAACCAAAGACTCTAAATGAGGAATAATCAGGGACATACCCATATAACTTTTCAAAAGGAGATAGACCCGAACTATGAGAAGATGGAATTGTATTAATCAAGCTTACAGCAGTAAGAACAGCTTCTCCCCAAAACTCACTAGGAACAAAAGCAGACAACAAGAGAGAACGAGCAGTTTCGACAATGTGCCTATGTTTTCTTTCAGCAACACCATTTTGCTCAGGAGTATCTGTACATGAAGTTTGGTGGATGGTTCCATCTAGGGCAAGCAATTTGCAAAATTTATTAGAGGTGTATTCCCCACCCAAATCACACCTAAAGCATTTGATCACAGCAGAATATTGAGTTTTGATAAGAGCTCGAAAAGCTGCATATATCTCAAAGAATTCAGAACGATGTTTCATTAAATAAACCCAACAATAACGAGTATGATCATCAATAAAAGAGACATAATATCGAGACCCTCCTTTTGTGGCAACAGGAGAAGGTCCCCATACATCAGAATGAATCAAATCAAATGGTGAAGAAGAAACAGAAATACTTCGATTAAAAGGTAAGGCAGAAAATTTTGCCAGTTTACATCCACTACAATCAGAAATGTCACAAGTTTTCAAATTTCCTAAAGCTCCTGTGGATGCCAAAAATCTCAAACGAGAAGACGAAACATGACCTAGACGGGAATGCCATAAATAAAAACTAGAAGATGAAAGACTCAAACGAAAAGAAGACAAATCAACATTAGTAGTAGCAGCGGCAGCAGCAGCAGCAACTGGCACTTTTAACTCATCCAAAATATATAGTCCATTCTCCCTACGGCCTGTCCCAATCAGCTTCTGAGACTGCAGATCCTGTACACAACAAAAAGAACCAGAAAACATGACTAAATAATCACCAGAATCACATATTTGACCAACAGACGCAAGATTTAATTTGAGTTGTGGAATAAGATAAACATTAGGGAGAGACATGTGAGGTGTGACAACAGAACCAACACCTGCTAAGGGCATATGAGTGCCATCAGCAGTCATAACAGGAATGGAGGACAAAGGGGACACGAAGGTAAAAGATGAGGAATCTGGAGACATATGATGGGAAGCACCAGAATCCAAGACCCATTCAGAATGTGACATACCTGAGGAACTATGAGGCAACTGACCTATGGAAGAAGAAGCGGACATTGCTTGTGGCTGCAAGGAGAGAAACTTCTGAAATTGCTCAGCCAAAATATTAGGATCGGTAATAGAACTTGGGGAAGCTACTGCTGCAGTATTGTGGTGTTGTGGTTTATAACCCTGAGGTGGTCTATGAGCATTAGATTGTGACTGATTGCCAGGCTTCCAAGCTTGATTCTGATGTCTCAACTTAGGACACTGAGCCTTCCAATGACCTTTCTGCTTACAGAAGCTGCACTCATCGAAGCCAACCCTTGTGTGAGACTTATTCTGATGATTAGAGAATGACTAGAAGGTACTGCTAGTACAGAAGGATTTGAAGCAGAAAGAATTCCTTTTTAGAATAAGACTGAAAACGTATTTCTTCAGCCAATAACTCACTAACAACAGAGTCAACAGAAGGCAGTGGAGAACGATGCAGAATTGAACCTCTAAGTCCTTCGAAATCACTGCGAAGTGCTGTTAAAAACTGTACCAATCTTGCTGCTCTCTACGCTCAATATAGGCACCACATGCCTTTAATTCTGTCGATTCTGTAAGAGCCAATTGATCCCAAAGATCTGTCATAGCAGAATAAAACTCTTGAATACTCATATTCTTCTGATGAAGAGCTCGTATGTCATTCTCTAATTGATACTGTTTTGCAAAATTTGATTGTGTGAATAACCTTTGCAGATGATCCCAAACCTCTTTTGTGTCTCATATTTCGCCAACTGCGTACCTATTGAATGCTCAACAGAATTGTTGATCCAAGTAATGATCTTTGCATTATTTGCTTCCCATGTATCTATCAAACCAACATCCCCCTCCTCAATATTCTTAGGTATCATATAAGTACCACTAACATACCCCCACATCTTCTTACCCTTAAGAAAATTTCTCATTACATAACTCCAATACGAATAGTTCTTCCCATCCAACCTCACACTCACAGACTGAAGCGAATCATCTCTTTCAGTAGCCATAATCAACAATCACAAATAACTAGAATGCAAAAGCAGCGAAATACAAAATACTAAATTGCAGAAACTAAACAAATAGCTTCTCGAAATTATACGATTACTCCCAAAACACAAAACAAATTTGCAAAAATTGAATGCAAATACCAAATTGCAGAAGCTGAAGGGAAGACGAAATACCAAAATAATTGCAGAAACTGTCGAAATACCAAAATAATTGCAGAGACTATACCAAAATAATTACAGAGACTGTCGAAATACCTAATTTTGAAGAAGCGGAAAACAAAATATCACTCCAAAAAAAAATTGTAGTTGGATCTACGAAGCTATATTTGGAATTAAGCTTCGTTCCATAAAACCAGCTCTGATACCATGTTAAACTAATTGAGATCAAACACAAAAAGGAGGCTAGAATTGTAAATAATCTGTATATTATGAATGCATAGTCTTAACCTAAATACAAATAAAGTATATATAGGTTAAACTGAAAGTACTATTCTGCCCTTAATAAATAAGACTACATAAATATTATTTAACACTGATCACCTAACAACAATCAAAACTCCCTAAAGAATTCAAAATTCTTACGGCACAAACTTCACTGACAACTAAATAAAAAGAGAGCAAGACTAGAAATAACACACCACAGTTAAAAGAGACAACGAAGAGCAACGTCGACTGTTGTACAGAGCTGCCCTGCACAAACTGGATAGTTAAAGGAAAATACAAACTAAAAAGGATAGTTTTTATTAAAATTAAAATATGATGCATGTGGCTATGTTCATTCAGCCTAGCATCTAGTTTCTTTTCACTTTCTGTCATTTTTTAAGATTGTGTTTTTTGCCTGTAATCATGGTGGTCAATCAAAGGAAGACATAAAATAGTTAACCAAACTAGCTGTAAAAATTCCTCCATGTTATTATTTTTTCTTGACATCAAAGATAACCAATCCAAGATGAAAACAACTCTAAGCCCCTGCCAGAAACACAAAATCCACACCAGAAACCGGGCAAGGAGATGACAAGTGGGGTGTGCATTTAATGCACAATCATTGCACACCCATTAACCAATCCAAAAAAGGCTCATTAAATCTTGCCAAGAAGCTCAATCTTATGTCAAGATAGTTGAGAATAATAGAATGGTAACTGTAATGCCATAGCGATAACAACATTGGAATAACCTTACATTAATTTCTATACTTATACACACACACACACACACACACACACACACACACTTATACATATATATGTGTTATACATTCTATATTATGCCCCTTCAAGTTGAGGGTGGAGGATTGACCAGAAGCTTGTAACGAAAAGCAGTAAAAGAAGTAGCAGAAAATGGCTTGGTGAAGACATCCGCAAGTTGATCCCGTGAAGGGATAAATCGAATATGAATTTCTTTCTTCGCAATTCGGTCTTGGACAAAATGATAATCCACCTTAACATATTTAGTACAAGCATGGAAAATAGGATTTGTGGAGAGATAGGCGGCACTAAGATTATCACACCAAATAGTAGGAGCAGAGACGGAGGGAACCTGCAGATCTGTTAACAAATATTGAAATCAGATGACCTCAGTAGTGCTAAGGCTTTATACTTAGCCTCAGTAAATGAGCGAGCAACTGTGCGTTGCTTGCGTGACTTCCATGAGATTGACGTCTAACAAAAAAAAAAAACAAGGTAACCACCTATAGACTTATGATCATCAATACTACCAGCTCAATCTACATCTATAAAACCATGTAGAGCAAAGGAGGAAACTCGAGTGATATGGAAACCATAAGATGTCGTACCTTTAAGGTAGCGTAGAATACATTTAATGGCGGCCCAATGAGAATCTATAGAAGCATACATAAACTATAGACTCTGTTAACAACAAAGCAGATATCTGGTCGGGTGAAGGTAAGGTACTGAAGAGCACCCACGATTTGAAGAAATCGTATGGGATTAGAGATGGATTATCCGGTAGTATAGTAACTTTTGAAGGAGAAACTAGAGAATCAATGGGTTTGCAAGAAGTCATACCAGGCCGAGTGAGGATGTCAAGAATATATTTGTGCTGGCGCAATATCAAACCCATACCTGTAGACTGAACTTCAATAACCAAAAAGTAGTGAACCACGCCTAAGTCACGGATTTTGAACTCAAAACTCAGCAACTATATTAGGCGATGAAGCAAGAGTTTCTACCCGTAAGCATAATATCATCAACATACACAAGGAGATAAAATATATTAGTACAACAAGATAAGATAAATAGGGAGGTGTAAACCTTAAAGGCAAGAAAATCAATTGAGAGTAGAAAATCACTCAAACGAGTGTACCATACCCTCAGTACCTGTTTTAAACCATACAACGACTTGTGCAATCTGCACACATGAGATGGAAGAGTGGAGTCAACAAAACCTGGAGGTTGTTTCATGTAGACCTCTTCAGTAAGAACACCATTGAGAAATGCATTATGAATATCGAGCTGATGAATCTTCCAATTACGTGAAACCGCAATGAAGAAGACTAATCTGATGGTGGTATGCTTAATAACTAGATTGAAGGTTTCAAAATAATTAATGCCTTCCTGCTGGGTAAAGCCTCTAGCAACTAGAAGGGCTTGGTAACACTTAATGCTGCCATCAACACGATGTTTGATTCGATACACCCATATGTTTCCAACAACATTTATTGAAGGATGAAAGGGAACTAAAGACCAAGTGTGATTAGAACGCAACACCTTGATCTCATCACATATTGCATCATGCCAAACGGCATACATGTCAGCGTCAGAGAAGGTAAGAGGTTCAGAGGAATGAGAGAGCAGTACCTGGTGGGAAGCTGTATCAGCGGCAATAGAAGCCACCAGATTTGCTATCTTTGGTTGCTGCGACCTAAGGACCATAGGATGGCGACTGATTAGGGGCAGTGATGCAGAAGAAGATGGTGGCAAGGAGATGTCATACTGCAACGGACAAAAGGAGAAATCATCCACCAGATTTAGACCAACTGAAGAGGCTATGAGAGAATCTGTCGCAAGCAAAGGGCTAGCAGCAGCAATAAGGATGTTAGCAGAGGCAAACTCTGTAACAGCCTAGACGCTGGCCAAATAAGTAGAAGCAGAGGAGGAACTAGAGGGTGTCCCAACACTAGCAGAGGTGTCATGCTGGAGGGTAGGGGAGACTAATTTGCAACCTCTACCTGCAGCAGAATGATTAGATAAACACGCATGTGATGATGAACAAGGGAAGGTTGGAGGCTGTGGCATTTTGGTAGTAGGTGGTGGCAAAGCAAAGGTAGAGGAGGGATGGTGAGGTGCTGCATAGGTGATGAACGATGGGGAATGGATCAGATTTGGGAGGAGGGCAGTGGCAGGTTGGGTAAGGGTTATAGCCAAAACCTTTGCACTCTGTTCAGAATTATCAAACAGAAACACATGTTTTTGAAAATAGACATGACAAGAGATATAAATGATTTGAGATGCAATGTCAAAAAAAATGATAACCAAGATGAGAGGAGCTGTAACCAAAAAACACACATGGAGAGGAATGAAAATCCAATTTATGATTGTTATAGGGATGCAAAAAAAGGAAAGCAGAGACATCTAAAAGTACGCAAAAAATGATAATAAGGAGATCGTTGAAACAAACAATCAAACGGGGATCAATTTGCAAGAACAAGAGTAGGCATGTGATTTATGAGATAGACCAAAGTGTCAAAAGCATAATTCCAAAACTGGAATGGTGCTTTACATTGTCCTAGAAGAGTAAGGTTGTTTTCCATAATATGCCTATGATGATGTTCTATTGTGCCTTTTTTTTTTTGCGAGTGTGAGGACAAATCAGATGATGATGAATACCAATGGTCTGAAAAAAAGTGGATAGTTTGCGATATTCACTGCCCCAATCAGTTTGAACATATTTTATTTGTAATGAAAATTGACGCTCAACAAGAGTTTGAAACTGGTGGAAAACAGAGTAAACATCAGAATTGGCAACAAGGGGATAATACCATATATATTTTGTGTGTGCATCAACAAAGATAACGATAGCCATCCAAAGAAAAAAAGGGAGTAGGACTCCATACATCACTAAAAATTAATTCAAGCGGAGCAGAAGTTTTGTGACCTATAGGTCCTAAAGACAAATGCAATGATTTTCCTAATGGACAACTTTGACATTGAAAATTAAGATGTTTGCTTATTTTTCAAGACTAACAATTGAAAAATACGAGAGGTATGATGACCTAGTTGACGGCTCCAAAAATCAGCAGAAGCAGAAATGCAGGGAGACTAATAGGCTTGAGGAAATGACGAGATGGAAGACCTGGACAAAGCATAGAGACCATCTTTACTCTAACTTGAGAGGAGTACTTCATTGGTGCTGAGATCCTTGGCATAAAACAAAAATGGATGAAATTCAAAATAAACATTGTTATCGAGACAAAATTTCTAAGCAGAAAGCAAACGTTTCGTGATTGCAGGAACATGAAGAACATTAGACAAAGTGAAAGAATGATGTAGTGTATATATTTTGGTATGACCGATATGAGATATGGGAAGTCCCTTACCATCACCAACATGCAAATTATCATTACCAAGGTATGGTTCTGAAGTAGTCAAGGCTGCAAGGTTGGTGTGACGTGTTGATTGACACCGGTTTTTGAAAACCATTTTGCAGTACCTATAGGATTACACATCGCTTGATTTTCACTAGGTTGCTGTCCATAGCCCTGGTGCTGAAGTTGAGGGCAGTGAGGAGCAGTATGGCCAAATGTTTAGCATAATTGGCAGCATGGATTTACCCCTACTGCGTTGCCAATTTCCCTGCCGGTTGCCTTGTCTGCCATCATTGGTGGAGGAGTTGTGGAAACTGTGAAAGTTTGGTCTGGACGTTGCAGATCTATGCCTTCTGTGGCTGAACTGGTTTGGACTCCAACCTTCATGAAAACAACCCCTATTGCGACCAAAGTGTGCAACAGACTAGAGTTGAGAGATAAGGGCTGAAAAAGGTGTGTTTGGCGTGGGCAATAGAGGAGAATTGATGGCAGTAGACCCTATAGATGGATGGGATGATTTGTGAATACATTTATGTGTTAGAAGATGAATAAATAGATTTGCATATGGGAGAGGTTCTGCCTTGGTCACAAGGCTTGTTACTAAGTCCTTAAACTCTTCACGAAGGCCACAAAACACATATAAGTTGAAATTCTCCAGAGAAACAAGCCAGCCAACAACAACTAACTCATCAAATAAGGCCTTAGCTTTTTGCATAAAGTGAGTTACTGACTCATTACCTTGTTGAAGGTCTTGAAAGGAGCCATGAAGTTGCATAATAAGGGAATTGGATGTGAAAGCTAGAGCTTGCTCAAGTGTGTGCCGGATAGAATATGAGGTTTGGAAGTCAGCAACAAGATAAAGAACTTCTATGGATAATGAAGAAAGTAGAGCACTCAGAATGAGTTGGTCCTGTTGTTTCCAATGAAGAAAGAGATGGTTTACCTGAAGAGAGACACCATTGGCAGGAAGAACATGTGGAGAGGGGCAGGAGTTAGAACCATCAATAAAGCCGAAAACTCCTTGGCCTAAAAGATACAACTTCATCTACATTCACCAATATAGATAATTGGTGTT
The DNA here is from genome assembly GCA_964019445.1 of Populus tremula. NCBI lineage: Eukaryota > Viridiplantae > Streptophyta > Magnoliopsida > Malpighiales > Salicaceae > Populus > Populus tremula. The sequence continues at coordinate 28,390 of CAXHTJ010001175.1, forward strand.
TGTTAATTTGAGGGAGATGACTTGGCGAGTGTGGGAGAGGGAGACAATTGTAGCAGCAGAGACTGTATCAAAAGAGGGTTGTAACAAAGGAGCATTGTTGGGGTTGAAGAGAGCATGACCACCATCTGTGAGCTGTGGCCACTGCAGAAAATAAGCTGAGGAAGACAATGGTGTTGTGACTGGAGAGGAAGACGACATCGCCAATGCTGTAGAGGGAGAGGTAGTAGTTGGCTTGGATGAGGAGTCCATTGCAAAGGGGAGAAGAGGTGTCTTAGTTTATTTAGGACTTTGATACCAAGTTGAGAATAATAGAATGACTTAGGTTGTGTCTTAACCAACCTTTCCTATTTATATATATGTGGCAATACACAACAATAACCGTAGGGATAACAACTATAATAACCCTATATTAATTCCTATAAATATATATACATGCCATACATTCTATAATAAAGATGCACCACCAAATGACTACGTGGGCCTGTTTGGGAGTGTGGTTGCGGTTGCTTTTCAAAGTGTTTTTCGTGCCAAAATGCATCAAAATGATATATTTTTTATTTTTTAAAAATTATTTTTGAGATCAGCGCATCAAAGCGATCCAAAACATACAAAAAAATAATTTTTAGCAAAAGCAAAATTTTAATTTTTTGGAAACACGGGTACAACTGCGTTTCCAAACGCTCTCTAATCCCAACCAAGGCATCACTGCTACGACATTTCAATAATGAAACCGAATAAAATTGTGCAAAGTGCTACCCAGCTATAGAGAGTGAGAGATAGCCAACCAAGATTTGAGAAAGAAAGAGAAGAAGCGTAAGAATTTAAAGGGAATGATGATTGTTGTAACCCAATTTTGGCTTATTGGCTTTTTAATTTAATTTTATAGGGTTTAAAATATAAATTAAAAGATTAGAGATTTATTTCAATGAAAAGTGTGATTTGTCAATTTGCGTGAAAACTAGGTACTACAATGTGCTTTTGTCATTCTATCCTTATCTTCAAGATAATCCCTATCTTTAAGATAATCCATATCTTCAAGATAATCCATATCTTCAAGATAATCCTTGTCTTCAAGATAATGATAGTTATCCGCTTTCAAATTTTATTCTTAATCAAATTCAAACTTAAAAAAAGAGAATGAGTTTGATTGAAACTTTGTTTCTCACACACGAAGGGACTTTGGCACTATAAATACAGATCTCAGTGAACATGAGAGGAGGTCATTAGGAAAAATCAAGAAAAAAAGAAAAAGAAAACAGAGAGAACATGAGAGAGAAAGGGAGAGAAAAACACGAAAAACACAAAAATAAAACACAACACAAAGGCAAGAGGAAGAAGGAACATAGGGGAGGAAAACAAATGCAGAAGGATAATACTAGTTTTCCCTGCAATGAGGACCTGCTTCAATCTTCACTCAAGAAGTTGGCAACAACAGTCTAACAACAGGTAAGTCATTTTGTCCCCTCCTTTTCACTTATAATTACCCTCTTCCTGTAGCAAGTGTGTGTGAGTAGCTCGTGCACGCTTCCAAAGAAATATATACTAGCCAGGTTACTGGTCTGAACTAGTAACCAGGTCAGTTTGGCTGGGTCTAGCCCAGCCCGCATGGCTAGGCTAGATCCAGCCTAAAAAGAAAAAAAAAGTGGGCCAAGTCTGGGCTTTAGGCCCAGCCGGCCCAAATGGTGTTTGCTAAGGGTATGCTTGGCAAAACACACCCTTATACCGTGGCCATAATTTTTATGCCCATTCTTATTTGACTTTTGACCAAATGCCCTTTTTGATAATAGAAAATTTCAAAAATATTTGGGAGCCTTTGTTGATTTATTTATGGACCCTTCGCACTTTATTTTATTTTTTTACTTTGTGTTTGTATTTTTTGTAGATCTACTCAATCTTTGAACTATTATTGTTAAATGCAAATATGTCGTGCAATGTTTTTTTACTTCCATCTGAAAAAGGGCAAATAATAATAAAGGATAAACAAGAAAAAAATAGCATAGAAAATTTCTTCTTCAAATTCATTTTTTGCGAAAAATATTCACTGACATCAGAGTTAGGAGTATCATATTTTTTTGGATTTGTGCAATATTTACCAATGTCAGAGTTGGAAATATTTATAGGAATTGTTCACTGATGCCAGAGTCAGGAACATGAAAGGAAGAATAAAAAAGGAAAAAGAGAACAAATTATTAGCAATTTTAGACAAAACCAGCGATACAGCTTGCCTTAGGTAGGACGCTTAAGGGGTGATAGCATCATCCCTTTTGCATTACCAGTCCCGTACCATAGGATCTCTGTTGACCAGTTAGGGTTCCTAATTACCATAATACTAGATGACGACTCCTTGAACAAGATTTTTTCCCCTAAAAGAACAAGATGTCAGATATCTGTTATTTTTCCAATCAAGAGATTATTTTTTTAATTAGTTGTTGTGATGTCCGGGTGTGACAACAATATCCACTACTTGCTATCTATTCTGTAATGATCTCGGTTATGTTGCTGAAATTTACATAATTTATTAGAAGAAGGATGATTAGGTTTGTTCTTTTGTTTCTTGTATACCTTGAAACATAAATTTACAACGGTCTAAACATAACCGAGTTTAGTAATGTGGGCAGTTATGATCTTAATTATTATTCTTTTGTTTCAGCTGAGCAATTAGGTTTCTAATTGTAATTTAATAAAACGATCACAACTATCTAGTGAGAACATATTTATTTTATATATTATAGAATAGGAAATTAATATAGGATGTTGTAATCATTACAGTTACTCATGTATCTATCAGAATAGGAAATTAATATAGGATGTTGTAATCATTACAGTTACTGCAGTGTTCTGCTACCTTTATATAAATAAGAAGGTTGACTAAGGCACAACCCAACACATTCCATTATTCTCAATTTGGTATCAGAGCCACAAAACCCTAAAATAAATTAAACCTACTTTTCTCCAAACCTCCCAACCTCCCTTCTTCAATGGAATAGCCGCCACATACATCTTCAAATTCTGCAGCACCAGCAGTCCAGCTTTCTTCTTCTCCGGCAGTGCAACCCTCTTCTCTTGTAGCGCCTCCTCTGCTTTCCTCTATTGCATCACCACCTAGATTCTCCTCTGCCATGGCTGGTGAACACCTCCTCTTGCAGCCCACGTCTGCTGCCTTTGCTGCCTTTATTGCTACAAGCATTATCTCCCTTTCTCACACTCATCAACTTATCTCCCTCAAATTAACAAACACCAATTATTTATATTGGCGTATGTAGATGCTGCCTTATCTCCTAGGCCAAGGAGTTTTTGGTTTTGTTGATGGCTCCAACACATGTCCATCAACACATGTTTGTCGCACCCCAAAAAAATCAGCGCGCGGCATCGGCTGGCGATTTAAGTCTCGTTTTTATTGTTTGCTTGAATTTGGTTCGTTGGGAGTCGCCACCTAGTAATTGATTGTGGGCTACTAGAAAACCGGATGTACTGGTCTCGTTAGAGATTCGCGGGTAAGGGACTGATTGTGGTTAGGGAAGGTATTAGCACCCCTAACGCACCCTACCTGAGGTAAGCTGCTTCGCGAATTTTGATGTGTTAAAGAAGTTTCAATAATTGTCTTTTCATCGGAAATTAGAAATATCACTTACGTATAAGTTAATAATTCTTAACCGTGATCCGATCAAAATATTAAATTCTTCTTTAATGTATTTGCAATTTTATCATAAATAAGAAAAACATCCATAAAAAAAAAACATACAACCACACACATACAATTTTCACTATATTTTTGTTTCTTTTCTTTTCCTTTTTTTTTTGTTACATCCACATTTACAACATACAAATAAAAATTCAAATTTTTACAAATATTACATCAAACAATTTAAAAAAAATTACAAAATATACCCTAAAAAATCTATAACAGTGCAGGGACAGTTCTGTGAAGACAAAGGACAACAGGAGCATGGGTGGCGCGTCTCCCCACGCGCCGCCGTCAATGGCGGCGCGTGGGTTCACGCGCCGCCACGAGGAAGGCTGGAAAACGGGGTGTCTGGGAACGCCTTCTTTTCTCAACCTCCCAACACCGGCGATGACCTGCAAAGCAACAGAAAACGCAACAAAGCAGTCTGTTTTAGTCAAATTTTTTAGATCGGTTTTCAAGTCTTCTTCTCCGTTTCGGATCTGCAACCCATTTTATTATGTTTCTTCTTCTTCTCTTCTGCTTTCGGTGGCGGCAAGTATGTCCAAGGGGGGCTGCCGGCGACTGAGCTTCGGTGTGGAGAGGAGAGTGAGGATGTCTTGGCTGGCGGCAGTGACTACTACTGGAGGAAGAAGGCCCGATTTGGGTCTGTCAACGCCACTGTGTTCGGGGCTGTCGTCTGTCCGGTGGTTTCGCTGTTGACGGAGATGAAGAGATCGCAGGAGGAGAAGCAGGCGGCCGACGAGAGGGAAGAGTGAAGGGGGGCAGTGCTGGTCTTGGTCCGGCGTGAGGCTGAGCTCAGGCTATTGAGGCTACGGTGGAGCTGGCGGCTGCTGGTCTGCGGGAGAAAGAGGAGGGTTTTGTGGTTCTGAGATGAAGAAAGGGGCTGTCGGGTTGAAGATTGAAGGGGCGGCGTTGGTCTGAGGTGGAAAAGAAGGAAATCTGATCTGGTTTCAGCTTTGAAAATGAGCAGAAAATGGGGGAAAATGGTGATGGCTTCGGGGCGTGGGTTTGTGAGGGGGCTGGACTATGGCCGGCTCTCACTGGTTGAGGGAGAAGAGAAAAAATCAACAAAAAGGTGAGGGGGGCTGGCTTGGTTCAGCGGCTGCAGGGGTTTCCTCGAAAAATCCAAGGCCAAAGGTGGGGCGGTTCAGTTTGGATTTTTCAGGGAAGGGGCGGCTATGTATGAGAGGGTTTAGGTTAGGGTTTTCTGTGTTTTTTTTAGATGTTGTCAAAATTGCCCCCCCTTGAATGTGAGTTGAAGACCAGTATTTATAGGCAAAATGTTGCTAGGTTTTTCAACTTGGTTCCTCAACTTCTTTTTTTTTTTTTTTGTAAATTTTGATTTTTCTTATTTTTTTGTATTTTTTGAAAACGAACAATATCAACGTTGACTCAATGAGGAAAAACAATGATTTTAAAAATGACGCGTGAAAAGTCGAACGCGTTTGAAAAATTTAATTCTTTTTTAGACGACGTTGAAAATGCTAAAATGACGAAAATATATTAAAAAACATATTTTTTGGATTTTCTTTGTTTTTCTCTATTTTTGGAATTTTTTGAAAATATATGAAAAACATGTGTCAAAAATTGGGTAGCAACAATGTTCTTGCCCATGATGGTATCTCTCTTTAGGTAAATCCATTTTTTCAAACCTGGAAACAACAGGACCAACTCATTCTAAGTGCTTTTCTTTCCTCCCTATCTATGGAAGTTTTGCATCTTGTTGTTGGTTGTCAAAGTTCTTGTTCAGCTTGGGGCACTCTTGAATGAGCTCTCGCTTCCACCTCCAACTCTCGTATTATGCAACTTCGTGGCTCTCTTCAGGATCTTTGACAGGGTGATGAATTAGTAACTCAATTTATGCAAAAAGCGAAGGCCTTATTTGATGAATTGGTCGTTGCTGGTTGGCCAGTTTTGCTTGAAGATTTAAATTTATATGTGTTTCGTGGTCTTTGGGGAGAGTTTAAAGACTTAGTTACCAGTCTTATTACAAAGGTTGAACCTTTATCATATGTAGATCTTCACAGCCATCTCCTCACACATGAATTTCTTCACAAATCTTCTACTGCCATACATGTTCCTCTGCTGCCCACACCCAGCATTCCATCTTCTGCTCTTGTTGCGCAACGCCAAACTTTTGGCAATTCTGGCCGCAGCAGGGGCCACTTCAATGGTGGTTGGCATCCCAACAGTCCAACAGTAGAGGAAACCGATTTGCTGGCTCCAGAACTGATCACCATAGCTTCCAAAACTCCTCCTTCGATGACAGTAGGTAGGGATCTTGGCAGGGATCTTGGCAACGCAATAGGAGGCAGAATCCACGCTGCTAACTGTGTCAGAATTTCGGCCATACAACTCCTCATTGCCCTCAATTCCAGTAGCGAGGTTATGGCCAACAACCTACTGCCAACCTGGTGCAGCGCAATCTTTCCTCAACCGGTTCTGTTGATTGGTTTTCGGATACCTATGCCAATCAACACGTCACACTTGATCTTGCCACCTTGACTGCTTCAGAACCGTATCTTGGTAATGATAATTTGCATGTTGGTGATGGTAAGAGCTTTCCTATATCTCATCTTGGTCATACAAAAATATATACACCACATCATTCTTTCACCTTATCTAATGTTCTTCATGTTCCTGCAATCACGAAACCTCTACTCTCTGTTCAGAAATTTTGTCTTGATAATAATGTTTATTTTGAATTTCACCCTCGTGTGTTTTATGTCAAGGATTTCAACACCCATGAAGTCCTTCTCTCAGGTCAAATTAAAGATGGTCTCTATGCCCTAACCAAGTCTTCCATCATGTCAGTTCCTCAAGCCTATTGGTCTCCCTACACTTCTGCCTCTGCCGATTTATGGCATCGTCGACTAGGTCATCCTACTTCACGTATTTTTCAATTGTTAATCTTGGAAAATAAGATCATTTGTAACAACAAACGTCTTAATTTTCAATGTCAAAGTTGTCCTTTAGGAAAATCATCGTGTTCGTCTTTAGGACCTACGGGTCACAAAACTTCTGCTCCATTTGAATTAATTTTTAGTGATGTATGTGGCCCTGCTCCTCTTTTTCCTTCAGATGGCTATCGTTATTTTGTTATCTTTGTTG
>CAXHTJ010001176.1:0-86613 GCA_964019445.1 Populus tremula
TCCTTAGGCAGCAGCAGCAGCAACCTCAACAGTCTGCTGGTATTCATCAGCAGCAAACACCAATGATGCAGCAGCCACTATTGCCTCCACAACAGCAGCTAATGGGGCAACAATCAAATACGACTAACATGTCGCAAAATCAGTTAATTGGACAGCAAAACATTGTTGGGGACTTGCAGCAGCAGCAGCAGCAGCAGCAGCAGAGATTGCTAGGGCAGCAGAATAACCTTCAAAATCTGCAGCAGCAGCAGCAGTTAATGGCTCAACAGAATAACCTCTCAAGCATGCATCAGCAACAGTTGGGCTCTCAAAGTAATGTCACTGGTTTACAGCAACAGCAGTTGCTTGGAGCTCAGCAACAGCAATCAAATCCATTACAACATGATCTGCAGCTAAGGCTTCAAGCATCAGGCTCCTTGCTTCAACAGTCAAATGTGATTGATCAGCAAAGGCAGTTATATCAACCTCAAAGAGCCCTTCCAGAAACGTCCTCAAGTAAGTTTTTCTCATCCTTGCAGCTTTCTAACCTTGCTCCAACTTTAATTTTGCAGCTTTATGCTTTCATGTTAGATTATAACATATTTATTTAAATTTCTTGAAAATACAATAATGGTTCAAGTCAGTAATGCTCTTTTTGGTAGCTTTATGAGCTATGGCTGCCACTTATGGCATCAGAAATGCCACTGCTATTGGAGCCATTGCAATCACACATATATTTGTTACGACATAATGCCATACAGTGCATTGCAACAACTCTTCACCTCTCATAATGGTTCAAGTCAGCAATGCTCTTTTGGTAGCTTTATGTGCTACTGTTTCCACTGCTATTGAAACCCTTGCAATCACACTCGTTTGTTGCCACATCACACCCTCCAGCTCATCGCACCAATTGTTCACCTCTCATTTTGAATTTAACGGACATCAATTTTAAAAATATATGCATAACTGGACAATGCATTTGACACTAGGGTAACTAACCATCAGCCAATTGATTTTTATGGGAAGAAAGAAATTAGCAAGTGGACTAACTCTGAGGCACTTAAGGTTTGGTGTGCTGATAAATCATCACCTTGCTGGAAAATCTCATGATCACCTCCTCGATGCTAATTCTGTAAGGCATGTGAAGTGTTTCATCCTTAACTTGTTAAGGAACAAGGACTGTGATGCATGGCTATCTATTTTTTATGATTGAGATGGTTTATTTTAAAGATTTTCCTGGTTAGGAGGTAAAGTGTCACTTTTGTGCTTTTCTTCCATGATAAATTGTTTGAGCCTTTTTTTTTTTAATATATAATGATCACTTGTTGGAGGGGGGTCTCTCTGTCTGTTTGAATGACATAACGTTGAGATGGAGTCCCTAGTACTCCAAGTCCAAAAAGGACTTGTATTCCTATGTAAGAAAATACTAATGGTTCTATCTAGGGTAGGGAAAACCTATTAAAGCTCCTTATTCTTTAGGAACAATAAAATACTAAATAGAATAAAAACCAAGACCTACAATATTCCATAATTTTCAGCAAGTGTGAAAATTACAGAAATACCCTTGTGTGCAGAAAACATTCAAACATACATGCATTCTAATCTTTTGTTGGCTATATCAAAATTTTTGTAGCATCCCTAGATTCTACAGCAGAGACTGGACATGCAATGGTGCTGATTGGCAAGAGGAGATCTACCAAAAGGTAATTTCTGTAGTTTACTGTTCATGCATGTCATGTCTTGCAAGATTTCAATGGAAAAGGTCTCCTGAATTTGGTACAAGGGAGTTTTATTCAGCTATGGTTGTGATTGTTAGGACATTGTAAGTTCCATGATTGCAGCAACTAAGAAACGATAAATTACTGATAAGATGATTAAAGGTAAATATTCAGATTTCTAGGTCAAGAGGGTTATTTTCTTGGTACTGACACGACAATTTTTCTATTGCAAATCTCTCCCTTTCAATTTTTTCCCTGTATTTCCATAATTGCATAATTGCACTTTAGGTTGCTCAACCCACCGTAGTTTGTCATCATTTGCAACATTGCTCCTAAAATCTTCACTTTATAAAATCATTAGAAACGCAAACCCATAGAGGCACATCAAAATGTTTTCTCTCCCTCACTGCTTCACAAACCTTTTTTGCTACAGTAGTCCTTTCCAAGGCCAACCATCCCCACTATTGGGACAACCGAAAGGACATGGTGTTGGTCAAGCTAGTCAGCTATCCATAACTATAGAGACATCATCCTTCCTTCCTACATTTCTGAGCTGTCAAGGAAGGAATTTGTCTCTCGATCTGGACCCCAGCTAACATCTTGAGCATATCTACAGGTAGAGATGTCAATCCAAGCCCAAATCCGGATGCATCTTTCCGGATTTCAATCCAGGGCTTCATTGATCTTCTTAACTTTTTGACCCATAATCAAACGGAAGGCAACGGGGTTGTGGAGTGAAAGCAGTCACGTACCTTTCCCTTCTTTTGTTTTTGCTGAGAATCTCATACGCAACTCGTCTAGAACAATCTTCAGCATCATAAGCTACAACCTGTAGGTTCTGCAGCCAACGCTTCACAGACTCCTCTGTTACTGCCCTTCTGGCTGCGTCTTGGAGCACATCTTTGATCATGGTCAAGGACTGGTTGAGCTTTCGCAGCTTGCCCTCCAATCCCCAAGCAAGTCTGATCCCTTCAGGAGCAATGGAACTCAGCCTTTTCAAAGTCTCCTCCATGGCAAACGTAAGAAGAAGCTCTGCTGCCATTTTTTTTTTTTTGGGGGAATCAAAGAAGATATTTTGAGCACAAAAGAGAGAGAAGTATGGTGTAAAATAATAAAAGATGAAACGAAGAGTGTTTTGAAATGATGAGATACATTCAATTTTAGAGCATAGTTGCATGAGGGTCCCTTCCTCCCCAATTGATTGATGGTTGCTGGCAGCATCTTCCACGAACCACTACTGTCAAGTTGTCATACCAAATACCATGCCGACAGGAGAAGGAACCGATTCAAAGCTATTAATCATGAACATGAGGAACCGATTCAAAGCTGAATACTTACGTTATCAACAGGAGAATATGATTTCATGCAGTGGGAGAACACCTCCTTCCTAGGATCTCCCCGTTCCTGCAGTAAACAAAAAGTGATAAGCAAGTACTAGCATCTAGCCACCGACACATACTATTGTTGGAGCATAAATGTACCCTGCAGTAAACAAAGAAGTGAAAATCACGTTCCACTGAAAGCCAGATTTAAAGTGGATACAGTTCAAATTTCATATCTTTACAAGGGAAGTTGTAAGAGGGATGGTTGGATCAAGCATTGTAGTCAAAGCATCTACAAAAGGTACTCCAGCAAAAGCAACTTTAAACAAATCAGGCCTCATATTAAGGACGGAGCCGATAAGCAACCCCCCTGCATTCCTTCCTTCAATACACAGTTTTTCCTTTGGACAGAACCTCTGTTCTATTCAATACTCAGCACAAGCAATAATATCTGTGAAAGTATTCTTTTTCTTCAAGTACTTCCGATTCTCGGACCACTGCCTTCCCATTCCACCACCTCCACGAATATAAAACCCCAAGCTATAGAAGTCAAAACCAAGAATAAAAAATAACTAAATCATAGCTAATCTAGCTTTTTAATAGTGTAAATTTTTTTTAAAAAAATTATAATGGAGAAAGATAAACAAAATCAGAAAGCAGGGCAGGTTGGGGGATTTGGATCTTTGCCCAATAGTTTTGTGATGTTTTGAAAATAAAAATGAATATAAAAAGGTAACAAAGCCCTTGGAGGCTTAGAAGGAGATATAAATGATAAAACTTGATAAATATATATACATAAAAAAAAAGGAAAGAGGGATCTGAAAATTGAGGGTGAGTGACAGAAGGAGAGAAGAAAAGGGAAAGAAGAAAAAGAGAAAAGAGAGAAGATAGAGGAAGGAAAAGAGAGTTAAAGAAAATAAGTATAAAGGTAAAATTTAGGTTTTGAAATACATAAATGTGCTTTTTTTTAGCTTTAAATTTTTTTTTTTGTTGAATATTAGTGTTTTGAAGATTTTATTTTTGGTTGATTGATAAATTAATTTGAATGTTATGAGTTGTTTGTTATGAGTAATTAATTATATAGTTGATTTTGGAAGATTTTAGGTAAAAATGATGATTTTGAGTTATGATTTGTTTAAATAATGAATTTGAGTTAGAAATCTTGATATAATAGTAGGTGAGCTGTGGAAATTCTGGTTTAAGATTGAAGATGACCAACTTTTAGTTTGGTCCCTTAATTTGTAAAAATTACAGTTTAGTCCCCAAACTTTGGAAACATTACAGATTGGTCCCTGGAGCATAGTCCGACATTCGGACAGAATTAAAGATGAATTATGTGCAGAATTCCAGTATAGTTATGAATTTATAACATTTTCAATTTGGTCCTCCCATTTGGCAAAATTACAATTTGACCCTAAAAATTTGATAAAATTCTAGAATGATCCTTGGAGCATAATTAGAGAATCTGGACAGAATTGAGGATGAATTTCCAGTATAGTCATGAATTTATGATATTTTTAGTTTGGTTCTCTAATTTGACAAAATTGCAATTTGACCCTTAAAAATATGATAAAATTTCAGATTGGTCCCTTGCTGTAATATTAGTTTGTTCAGATTGGTTTGATGAATAATTAAGTGTTATTTAGTGAATTATCATCGAGTCTTATTATTTATGATGATGGGTCCGTGGGATGGGAGACAGTTGCATAGAAAAATAAAATAAAAATGTTGTCCGTGGGATGGGAGACCGTTGCCATCATGCAGTGTTAACAAATTGGTAACCTCAAGAAGTAAGGAGGACATTCACATCAAGATTGATGAGAATTTCTTCAGCTAAGTAATTGGTATAGCAACTTCACTTTCAGAGATTATTCTGTATGTTCTACTGTTTTTATTGATGAATATTTTCATGGCAATAATTGCTATGAAACAATGCACCATCTCTTCAACTACTGAGCTTTCCTTTATATTTACAGCTCTAATTTGGGATAGCAATGTCTCTGACATGAAGTTTGGATGGCTTGATCTCTTTGCATCAAGAATGTCAAGTTACTTAAATGTATTATTCACAAGGTGACTACAAGTAGACACATTGGATGGTGCTGGGCCCATCAAAACTTGATCTGTTTTTTGTTTGTTGTTCAATTGAGGATTTGTAGATTGTTCCGTTCGATCCTCTGTCCTTGGATCATGTATGGGTGTTTTGACATGTACTTATTTCACTCATAATAAAGTACTTTCCATTATTAGTGCTTTATTTTTCAATCCAAACCTTGGTTTTTTACCTGGATCAATTTGAATCTGAAAGAAGTACCAAAATCTAGTGTTTCAGGTATTGTGTCATCTTGCCTGTTCTTGTGGAGCTTTCTATGACAATGACTCAGGGTTGAAGAAGAAAGCTATGCAGACATGCACTCTCTAGAGAGAATTAAGCTACTACTACCAGCCGAGGCGTAACATGCTTTTATAAGCAGAAATTACCGATTTATTCTAGATTATAGGATATTGATAATTTGCTTTAATATGCAGAAATCATACTTTCATAAATTTAATATGTTTTTTTTTAGTTAATATCAATTGGCTTTGGAATATTTTTATATTTAAATAAATATTAAATATTATTAAAAAAAACTTATTAGTGTATAAATCAACATGCTAGTGGTTGACTCATATGCTTTTCGAGCATTATGTGCAAGGTTGTTTAGTGAACAAAAACTATTTATAATAGAAGTATTTGAATTGTTTTATCTAGGGGTGAGAAAAAAACTGAAAAACCGAGAAAACCGAGAAAACCGAGAAAAAAATAACCGAAAAAACCGAACCGAGAAAAAAACCCGATTAAACTGATTAAAATTTTGAAAAAACTGACCGGTTTGGTTTGGTTTGGTATCGGTTTTAGGCTTATAAAACCGAACTGAACCGAACCGAAAAAAATTGTTGTTAACGGATCTTCAGATTCCGACTCCTTCTGCCCCTATTATCTGGTGTGACAACCTTGGTGCCACGTATTTGTCCGCAAACCCTATATTTCATGCTCGCACAAAACATATTGAGATTGATTATCATTTTGTCCGAGATAGAGTTGCGAAGAAGGAGATTCAGATTCGTTTTATTTCCTCTCAGGATCAACTTGCCGATGTCTTCACTAAGCCACTTCCTGCTGCTTCATTTACTGCTTTTAGATTCAAGCTTCGGGTTGATCCTCCACCCTCAGCTTGAGGGGGCGTATTATAGAATGTAATTATATAGGAAATATTGTAGTCATATTCTTATGTGGTAATCTCCACCTTTACTATTGTATATTACCCTACTCATATATATAGAAAGGGTTAGCTAACCTACTAGGTTAAGCCTCCTAATTATTCTCAACTAGGTATTTACTCGGATGCAAATTATATTTTTATTTAAAAAAATTCTATATACTACAACAAGCTCAAGAAGGTCATGTTCAACTAAAAAAAAAGAAAAAAAATTATATTTACTCGGATGCGTTTTTTCTACGAGAGTCTCTATGGCTTGGTTCACCATCTGCTGGTGCGGCAAGTTACGAACTAGCTGGCTAGTTTTTTGCTTCCTTGGTTTTAGAAGCACCATGTGTTCAAAGAATACTCAACAAAGAAAAAGAAAAAGAGAAGGGCAAAAGGTTAATTAAAATCAGCAGGACTGCCATGAGGCAACCTCAAGTATCATACACCTCTGTTTTTGTCTATTTCATTTTTCACGTGTTTTCACAGAGTTCCCCTGGTTTGCAACTAATTCGCTTATATATCTTGGAGCATAGCCATAGCCCTAAATGGAAGGTTCTTCCAGTTCAAGAAAATTAACCATGAAGCTCGTAACAGTTTGAAGAAAAGATTTATATTGCCGTCACCGATCAGTTATTCCACTAATGTGTGGATTGATGAAAACATATATGGTTTAACAATATTAATCAATTATTAAAATCTTTCATTTTATATATATTAAAAATAAATATGAATAACTGTTATATCAATTTGTGAATGTTTCAATTTGGATGCGAATAGATGTTTTATATATGACATTTTTCTTAAGAAACCAAAGTTATTAAACATGGTTAGATTTAATACCTAGATGAGGGTTTAGGTCATAGATTGGCCTAATACTCGGATCAAAATTTGGGTCATAGATTGGACAAGTTAGTTTATTGACTAGTGTTAATCAGAAATTGAATCATTTTAAGAATTTTTTAAGAAAAAAATCAAAATCACGTAGTTAAAAAAAGTAAAACTAGTTTTTAATTGAATTGGCTAGTTTACCGTACCAAACCCGCAACTCATGTTATAAAATTAGAATAATGTTATATAAAGCAATAGCAACAAATTTTAAAGTATAAATCCCAATCAACTTATTGTTGAAAAATAAAGTTAAAAAAAATTCAATATATAAAAAAAAACACAATAAAACGACCCAAGATAACTCAGGTTAACCCATAAAAACATGTGATTTGGATAATGAGATTGAGATAACTTGATAGAAAGTAAATAAAAAAATTAAAAATTCTAATTTTTAATCAACTTAATGTTGAATGATAATAAAAAAATATCAATTAAAAAATGAATCCAATTCAACCGGATTAACCCTCTAAACTGGTTGAATAACTAAGATGTTATGTCAAGAAATGATTTTGGGAAATTTCTTCATATCAATAAACTGGCCTTTATTTTATTGTTCAGTTAGCCCTTTAGTTTATTTGTATTTAATTATATTTTGGTTTCTAATTATCCAATTTATAAAATAAATAAAATTATTGTAGACATTCGTAAGATTTTTTTCATGACTTTATAATTATACTTCTCTAGTAATAATTTAGGGTTTCATGTTTTGAGATTTGAATATTATTTTATTTTTTTTGGAATATTATTTTATTTTATTGTTTAGCACTTAGTATATTTGCATTTAATTATATTTTGGTTACTAATTATCCAATTTATATAAATAAAATAAAATAAAATAATTGTTGTAGTAAATTCAAAAAAGCAGCAGTAAGTAATAATTACAAAACACGATACCGAAACCAAATTGAAAAGTGAGCAAGAATAAAAAACTAGTTACTATCAAAAAGAACTGGATCCAATTTCTCCACCACTGTATGTCCCTTTTGTTCAGTCTATGTTTGGTGCCATCACCTAAAGCTAGAAACAAAAACAGCGCCTTACTCAACAAGTAGCTCATCAAAATATATGTTGCAAATTGAGAGATTCTTATCTTTTTATTGGGGTATTTTACATACGGTTACACCGATAGATAATTAAATATTAATATTTTTAACCATGTTGTCGGTGCTTTCATTTGTAATATTTAATTTAATCGAAAATTTTCAGAAACCACCAAAATTTCACCAATGACTTTTCAATTCGTCGGTAATTTCGTCTGTAATATTTAATTTAATAAAAAAAATTTAAAAAACCCGTCAAATAACATTAACGACTTTTCAATTTGGTGGTGATTTCATTTGTAAAAAACAATAATTAACAGTGCAATTAAGAAGAGAACAATTCCAGATTTGGGTCATAGATTGGCCTAATACTTGGATCAAGATTTGGGTCATAGATCAAATCTTATGTTTATTAAAACCAAAGTTATTAAACATGATTAGATTTAATAACCAGATGAGGGTTTACTAATTGTAATTTCATAAAGAAAGGAAAAATATGAATCAAAGGTTAAAGCTAGGCAGCTCACTTTGCATGACAATGACGGATATAGAAGACTTGCTACTTTCTTTATGGAAATAACGTGTGGAAAATCATGCCTTAATTTTGATGGTGATGGAAAAATCAAAGAGTATCATTGATAAAATGAACCACAAATGATATTATTTCTAAAATACTTCTTGTCATTGTCATGACAATAAGTATTCTTCCTTTTCTTTTTAAAGAGTCTATTTTTTGTATCAACAAGTAAGATAGATAGGAATTTGCAGTGTGAGATGGGTTTGTGAGACTATTGCATGCCATCTCATTTTTTCCACGATATAGTCCATGAGACCATTGCTATCAAGCGTTTTTTCTACGAGATGGGTCCTTGAGACCATTGCCCTATAAGCTTGGGAATGGATAATATGCTTTAATTTCAATTTAGTTTACAATAAATAAATAAATTAAATGCTTAAGCATAAAAAATAAATCTCAAGTGTTAGAGTATTGCAACCACCTATTAATTAATGGAAAACGGACCATTAATTAATATATGATGCATCTTTCAATGGAAATGTAACTGCTTTACTAGAATATCATTTTTTTTTTCATTTGTTTTCTGGTTATATTTAATTTGTCATCAATATTCCTAATGTAAATTGCTACATAATTTAAATCTTGAAGGATTGAAAGATGGAAAATAGAAAAGAAAGAGAGACAAGGCAATTCAAAAGAAGAAGAAAAAAAGAATAATAGTGAAAGAAAGAGAAAATAAAAGGAATTTATTTCTTGAAATTAATGCATTAAACAATATAAAAATAATTTTTAAAAATTAAAATAGTAGTAAAAGTAAATTTAGTTATTGCTTGAAGTGTAAATTAGTGGTAAATGAACAAAAAGAAAACTTTATTGATTATCTAGTGAGTTAATTCTCAAAAAAGCAGGGTGGCAACTGGGGGTGTGAAAATGAGTTACTTCTCCAAAAAGAATGTAAACATTATTGATTATCTAATGCAAACTCCGCAGAGAAATTGTGGATAATAGCAATCATTTTCTTATCTCTTGTATCATATCTTCCACAAATCTTAAGTAATTGATGCTTGACTTGTTGTGTGCCATTTTGATTTTTAAACACACCCATGCAGTGATTTCCTTATGCATACTGGTGGTCCTCCGAAATCTTGGAGGACCACCACAAGACAATCTAAAAGAATGTTAAAAATAACTCTGAGGGCTGTAGCTTAATTAGTCAGGCTCTAGATTTGCTTCCTAGAAGTCACCAGTTCGAGTCTCATAAACCTCAGGGCCACTGGAGACTTACATGGTCGTTAATTTTAGAATCCTGACACTCACGTTAATAATAATAATAAAAAGAATGCTAAAAGTCAAAACACACAACAACCAATTACCTTATCTTGTGAAAAAAAAAAAAGAATGATAAAAAAAGCATTCTCTTGGATGTGCAAATGCCAATCTTTCTCATTATGACATTCAATGCTCAGTTAGAAGTTCCATGATGCTCTTCTCATGGAGACCAAAAATCAGTAGCCTCCCATGGAATCCTCGTGAACCTTTCTGTGTGCTCTTCTAAGATATTAAAAATGTCAAACATACATCAATAATAAAAAGACATAGGAACAGTTACGCAAAACGAGGTTTTTCCTTGCAAAAAATAAATAAAAATAGAATGCTATACAAATGGAGCTATACAAATTAATCAACTCTTAATATCTTTCATTTTATAAATATTAAAAGTAAATATTAAAATTTATTATATTAATTTGTGAAGGTATTTACTCATATGCGAATTAGATTTCTATTTTTTTATCAAAAAAAGTTCTAATAATAATCAACTCATATGCATATTTCCCTATGCATATTGGTCCCTGAGACCGTTGCCATCATGTATTTTTCCTCAAGGAGAGGCCATGAGACGTCCTCTTC
Source organism: Populus tremula (assembly GCA_964019445.1). Classification (NCBI taxonomy): domain Eukaryota; kingdom Viridiplantae; phylum Streptophyta; class Magnoliopsida; order Malpighiales; family Salicaceae; genus Populus; species Populus tremula. The sequence goes on from CAXHTJ010001176.1 coordinate 10,621, forward strand.
CAATCATCATGCATTTTTTCCACGAGATGCGTTCGTGGAAAAACTTTGGTTTAATTGGGAATGCTGTTATTGATTGGAAACTTTTTAATTAAAATAAATTTGATTATTTGATTGGAAAAAATCCTTAAATGTTATTAACACATGACATCAATTTATTTTCTTAAGAAATTCGCTTTAATAGCAACGGAATTACCAGACGGAATATTTCTATCGGTAATTTGAGGTCAAAATTACCAACGAAACTTTTTTCGTCCGTAATTCAGTCGGTGACTACCGACATAAAGTGTCCATTGGTAGTTACCGACTGAATTACAGATAAAAAGTTCATAATTAAGAAAAAAAAAGGTAGGGCGCTGACGTGGAGGTTTTGGCGGGTCATTTTTTCCAACAGAATCACTAACAGATTCAAAACGGTAGACCCGTACAGTGACGTGACTGGTTCACCGTTAAAATACCGACGGAATCACCAAGGGATTTGAAATGACAGATCCGTATGGGTGACGTGACTGGTTCACCGTTAAAAATGCCGACGGAATCACCGAGGGATTCGAAATGGCAGATTCCTACGATGACGTGTTGATTTTTCCGTCAGAATATCCGATAGACTCATTGACAAAAGAATTATGTCAGTGAGTTAGTCGGAAAAAGTTAATATATGCACTCTCTGCGCCCCTCTCCTCCCCTATTTCTCCTTCTTCTTCCTAATCCCAACTCTCCCCATCTCATCACAACAAGTTATATTTCTTGAAGTTTTGTGGTCACAACATCCGTATTCTGATTTACCGATGAATTTTATCAATTTTTGTAAGTAATTCTATCTTTTTAAATTTTAACATTTAAATGTCAATTTTATTGTTTTTTTAGTATATGTATTTTGTTAGTAGATGTACATGTTTTATTCTTATTTCTCAAACAAACTTGTAGTATATGAATGCATAATTTTATACCTGTTATGGTTTGTTTTAGATTTTGTAAGATTGTATTTGTTTGTAAATTGTTAAAACTTTATGGAATTACCGAATTACATGTGCTGTTTTGAAATAATTAATAGCTTGCTTAATGGGTCTTTTAAGTTTTATCGATGGTATTGCAGAGTGGTAATTTCTATAAATTTATATATATTAATTTGTATGGACGTTGATAAATGATAATGAATATTTAATATTTATGAGAAGTTGTGATTGGTTTGTTGGATAATCTCGAGGTAAAGTAATATTTTTGCAAGTTTATTTACCTAACTTAGTTAATTAATACATGATGTCATCATAATTTTATAGAGGTTCGATATAAGTCATGGATGATCGTTCATGGATGTATCTAGATTCACCCCAAGGATTGCGGAGGATGGATTATTGTAACGGGGTTCAGGGTTTTATTAATTTCGCAACATCTATTCCTAGAAATTTTACTGGAGGCGGTATTAGGTGTCCATGTAGGAAGTGTCAAAATAAAAAGTATCTGCATCCAGATGTTGTAATGATGCATCTTCTACACAAAGGGTTTATGGAGAATTACCAGTGTTGGTATGCACATGGAGAAGTATTTGTTAGTAAGAGGAGAATGAGAGAAACGGTGGTTGGGTCAACTTCTAGTGCTAGCAACGTGCATGAAGCAGCAAATGATAACACTAATCCTTACAGAAATATGGTTATGGATGCAATGAGAATGAATGAAGGTAATGTCAGTCAATGTTCAATCGTAGAAGAAGAACCTAATGCAGATACAACTTGGTTTTTTGATTTGTTGAAAGATTCTGACGAACCATTATGGAATGGCTGCATAAACCATAGTAAATTATCGGCCATAGCATAGGTGTTCACCATCAAGTCAGATCACGGGTTGAATGAGGTCGGGTATGATAAAATTATTGATTGGGCAAGAAGCATTTTACTTTAAGGGAACAGGCTGAAAGAGAACTTATATGTTGCGAAGTCCATGATGAAACTCCTCGGTTTAGGATACCAGAAAATTGACATGTGCCCTAACTTCTGCATGTTATACTACCTTGAAAATGCTGAGATGACCGAGTGCATGACATGCGGGCATTCCCGTTACAAACCCAGAACTGGCAGGGGAAAGACTCTAGTGGCATATAAAAAACTTAGATACTTCCCGATCACACCTAGACTGCAGAGGTTATTCATGTCACCAAGGACTGCTGAGCACATGACATGGCACCAAACACATGATGCGGTTGATGGTGTGATGGTGCATCCTTCTGACGGCGAAGCGTGGAAACGCTTTAACATGTGCATCCTGACTTTTTAGCTGAATCAAGGAATGCGTCTTGGGTTGTGTACAGACGGATTCAACCCATTTGGGTCATTTGCTGCTCCCTATTCTTGTTGGCCGGTCATACTCACAGTTTATAACTTGCCACCGGGAATGTGTATGAGGCCGGAGTTCATGTTTTTATCTACTGTCATACCCGGTCCAAGCAGCCCGGGCGGAATATAGATGTTTGTCTTCGACCTTGATTGATGAGTTGGCGCAGTTGTGGTCCTCCGGAGCTCTGACTTATGATATATCGAGGAAAAAAATTTCCTTATGAGGGCGGCTTTGATGTGGACTATCAATGATTTTCCAGCTTATGGAATGCTTTCTGGTTGGAGCACGCATGGGAAACTCGCATGTCCATACTGCATGGAAAACAACAAGGCATTCACGCTAGCAAACGGAGGTAAAGCTTCTTTTTTTTACTGTCACCGTCGCTTCTTGCCACTTAATCACAGGTCAAAGAGAAAAAAAGATTTCTTTGTTGGCAGAGTTGAAAAAGATGTTGCATCCCCGTCTTTCTGGTGAAGAATTGCATCATGTTGTATCAGAGTACGGTGACATTGTGTTTGGCCTTCAATCAGGTAAGCAAAAGTTTCCTGGTTTTGGTTTGACCCATAATTGGGTAAAGCGAAGTATCTTTTGGGAGCTTCCTTATTGGAAGACCAATCTACTCCGCCATAACCTTGACGTCATGCACATCGAAAAGAACGTGTTTGAGAACATTTTCAACACCGTCATGGATGTGAAGGGGAAGACAAAGGACAACATCAAGGCTAGATTGGATATAGCTTTATACTATAACCGTAAAAATATGGAGTTGGTTTATGATGAGTCACGGGTCGCAAAACCAAGGGCAAGCTTCGTGTTAGAGAAAAACGCACAACTGCTAGTCTACAAATGGCTTAAGAGTCTGCGTTTTCGGATGGACATGCATCGAACATATCAAGGCTGGTTAATATAGAGGACTGCAGATTGTATGGAATGAAGAGTCATGACTGCCACGTGTTTATGCAAACACTCATCCCATTAGCTTTACATGATTTGTTTCCAAAGGGAATATGGGATGCACTGACAAAGATCAGTCATTTCTTCAAAGATATATGCTCCAGCAAGTTGAATGTTGAGCACATTGAGAGGCTTCAAACGAATATCGTCAAGACACTATGCAAACTTGAGATGATATTTCCTCCATCATTTTTTGACTCAATGGAGCATCTCCCTATACATCTACCGTTCGAGGAAAAAGCTGGAGGACCAAGATAAACGATGTCTTTGTTTTCGTAAAGTAATGTCAACAAGTTTATTACACATACACCCCTTCATTTAGAAAGGATCGATCAAGAGTGGATTGGTTGTCTGTTTTAAAAACGAAACCCCGGGGTCGTGTCGAGGTTTGTTCAGGATGAGAACAAAGACACACGTGTGTGAGATGAAGTCTTTCAAATTAGTGAGTTGGTTGAACCATACCGAGTTGCTCCTTCGATTGAATTGGAAGAAAATTTAAATTTTCATGTTTTCGATGATAGTCTTGTTGATATTGATGCAGAGGAGTTGAATGTTATTTTGAGCTCTAGCGGACAAGCAAATGTCGATGAAGAAGATGTTATCCCTATTGAAGATTGCGATGAAGGTGATGACTATTCAATTGATGACGAAGAAGAAAATTCTGACTAACTATCAAAACGAACCCCAATGTAAAACCCTTTTTTCATGTAATTTAGATTATGGATGATATATTTTGTAACATGAAATATTTATTGTTTAAGCACTGTTGTTATTGTTTTATGCGATGGATAGTTTATCATTTCAGTTTTTGCAGGAAGGTAAATAGGCAATAGAAATACAACCTTTCATGTACAATGCAACCATTACCGATGTCCATACCGACAGAATAACATCTGTCAGTATTTGACAGAGAGTTCGAAAATAATTACATGAAATGCCACAATCATCGACATCAAAACCGACAGATATACGTCCATCAGCATCTCATAGAGAGTTCGAAAATAATTACTCGAAATGTCACAATCACCGATGTCGCACGTCGAAAAATTCCCGCGCGCGGCAATCGGCTGGCGATTTGTCTCGTTGTTTGTATCGCTTGAATTGGTTCGTTAGGAGTCGCCACCTAGTATTTAATTGAGGTTACTAGGAAACCCTGGTGGACTGGTCATGGTCAAAGATTCGCGGGTAAGGGACTGATTGTGATTAGGGAAGGTGTTAGCACCCCTAACACACCCTACCTGAGGTAAGCTGCTCCGTGGACTTGACGTGTTAAAGAAGTTTTAAAAATTGTCTTTTCATCGGATTTTAGAAATATAACTTCCGTACAAGTTTATATTTCTACACCGTGATCCAATCAAAATATTAAATCCTTCTTTATTCTATGCTGTCTCATCACAAAAAAAATTCATTAAACGAATGTAAACATGCATTTTTTATTATATATTTCTTTCTTTTTCTTTTTTTTCTTTTACATTTACATTTACAAAAATGCAAATTCAAAAACTAAATAAAAATTACATTAAATAACTTAAAATTTACAAAAATAGTCCCCCAACACTCTAGGAATTGCAGGGGAGGACATCTGGGGACTGATGAACAGTGCCGGCGCGTGGATCCACGCACCACCGTCACTGGCGGCGCGTGGGTTCACGCGCCGCTGCTGGAAACCAGAAAAAACAGAGGCGCCTGGAGTGGCTTCTTCTCCTCTTCAATTTTCAACTGGCGATGAGGGTCCGATCACCTGCAAACACACAAAAAAAACGCAAACAAAGCAGTTGATTTTAGTTTTTTTGTTTCAGATCTGTTTTTAAATTTTTTTTCTTCTGCCCGTTTCGGATCTGCTCATTACAGATCTGTTCTTTTCGTTTCCCTAGGCGGCGGTCGGCTCTGAGGGGAGAAGAAGACGGCGGGGCCGCCGCTGCGTTTGGTGGAGGAGCTGGAGACGGTGCCGAAGGAGATGACGAAGACTGCTGGAGGCAGTGAGCTGGGTGTGGCTGGAAATGGCTGGGACTATGGAGGGAACAGCCAACCTCTGTTTCTGGGAGAACCGAGAGAGGGAGGTTGTGGATTGGAGACGGCGATGCTGGCTTACTGGCGGTGAAAACCGGCTGAAAGGAGAGTGAGGCAGATGTAGGAGAGGGTGTCCGGTGCTCTCTGATTCCTGGCCTCAAGAGAGAAGGAAGGGGATGAGCAGCGGCTGGTTTATGTGGGTGAGAGGGTCTGGTGCTTAGAAAAATTGGAACCGGGGAGTGGTTCTGCGTTGTTAGCTGAAAATGAGAGGAAATGGGGGGAAGATCAGTTGTGGTTTTTTAAGGACAACGAAGGCTGGTCTGCTCGTGTTTGGTTGCAACCGAGAGGGCTGAGGGAGACCGCAGGGGGAAGAAGATTGGCCGCTATTGAAGTTGCGGAGGAGGACGATCTGGTGATGGGGGGATCGTGGAAGAGCAGGGAAGCAGACGATGGAACCGGCTATGGGTTTCTTTTTTTTTTTTAGGCTGAGGGCCAGCGGTTCACCGGCTGAGGGAGAAGAGAAAATAAATCAAAAGGGGGGCTCTTTGGTTTGTCAATGTTGCTGCTGTATTGGGGAAGCAAAAGCGGGGAGAAGAAAATAAATCAGAAGGGGGAGCTGCCGGCTGTAGTTGGAGAAAAACCAAAAACCAGTGGGGGGCGGCTGTGTATTTTTTTTTTAGGGTTCTCTCATTCCTTCCAAAATTACAAAATGAACCCCCCTCCAAAATGAGTTAAAAACTGCTATTTATAGGCAAAACATTTTTTCGGGTTTCCAAATCGGTCCCCCAATTTTTTTGTGTTCAATTGACTTGGTAAAAATTAAATTTGATCTTAAAATTTTAATCTTTTCAATTCAGTCCAAATTAAGCTCCCAAACTTAATTTTTCACCAATTAAGCCCCCAAATTAATTTGACCCATTTAAAGTATAATCAAGTCCTTGCACTTAATTAAATCCTTCAATTGGACCTAAATTGATTCTCAAACATAATTAAAATTTAATTTGACCCATGATTAAATCAAATTGGCCCATTAAAAATTTAATTATGTCATTGGACTTAATTTTTATGCAAATTCATCCAATAATCATTTGATTTGACCTTCGAATATGCATTTAATTTGACCTTCGATTTTTGCCTATTTTTGCAGTCTTTTTTTATTGGCTTTCTCCGCAGTGCCAGCCTTTATTTTATTTTTTATTTTTTTTTATTTTTAAAAAAGTGAAATTTAGGGAATAACCCAAAATTGGGTTATGACAGTTGCCCCCCTCTTTACAATGCTTATGATAGAAAGTCTCGTAGGGGACTTTAGATAGTAAGCGTTGTAAAGAAGAAAAAAGGAAGATGTTTTTTTTTTTTTTTTTTTTTTTTTTTTTTTAAAAATTCAAAGATTTTGAAATGGTCGAATTTTCATGGGTGACCTACCCGGGTGAAAAACACGAAGATGTTTTAAAGTGGTGAAAAATACAGAGATTTTTCAAAGAGGTGAAAAATACAGAGATTTTCCAAAGTGGTGAAAAATACAGAGATTTTTCAAAGTGGTGAGAAATACGAAGATTTCTAAAAATGGTTTTATTGTTATGGGCAACCGGCCCAGATGAAAGGTTTTGAAAAATACAAAGATTTTTTCAAATAGGTAAAAAATGCAGAGATTTTTCAAAGTGGTGAGAAATGCAAAGATTTCTCAAGATGGTGAAAAATTTTAGAGGTGGTGAGAAATGCAAAGATTTCTCAAAATGATGAAAAATGCAAAGATTTTTCAAAGTGGTTTTGTTGTAATGGGCAAACGGCCCAATTGAAAGGTTTTGAAAAACACAAAGATTTTTTCAAAGAGGTGAAAAATGCAGAGATTTTTCAAAGTGGTGAGAAATGCGAAGATTTCTCAAAAATGATCTTGTTGTGATGGGCGACTTGCCTAGATGGAAAGTGATGAAAAATGCAAAGATTTTTCAAAGTGGTGAGAAATACAAAGATTTCTCAAAGTGGTGAAAAATGCAGAGATTTTTCAAAGTGGTTTTATTGTAATGGGCAACCGGCCCGATGGAAAGGTTTGAGAGTGGGGAGAAATGCAAGGATTTCTCAAAATTGGTGAAAAATGTAAAGATTTTTCAAGGTGGTGAAAAATGCAGAGATTTTTCAAAGTGGTTTTATTGTTATGGGCAACCGGCCCAAATGGAAGATGAAAAGAGTTTTGAAAGAAGTCTGATTATAATGGGTGACCTGCCCGGGTGAAAAGGCAAAATGTCTCAAAGGGACGACATGATAGGACTCGATGGGGAACGAGGGCTGAAGAGCGCACTCGAAAGGAGATAGGGTTCGAAAAACACACTACCTAAGAGGTGAGTGCTCCAAGGCGCACTCTAAAGAAGGCAAAAAGGGCTAGAAAGCACACCACACAAGAGGTGAGGACTCGAAGGAGCTCTCAAAAGGAGGCAAGGTTGGAAAACGCACTACCTGAGGGGTAAGGGTTCAAAGGAGCATTCAAAAGGAGGTAGGGTTGGAAAACTCACTACCTAAAGTGGTGAGGGCTCGAAGGAGCATACGAAAGGAGGTAAGGTTGGGAAACACACTACCTAAAGTGGTTGAAGGCTCGAAGGCGTACTAAAAAAGGAGGCAGGGTTGGAAAACACACTACGTAAAGGTGATCGAGGGCTCAAAGGTGCACTCGAAAAGAGGTAAGGAGGTAAGGTTGGAAAATGCCCTACCTAAGGTGGTTAATGGCCCTAAGGCGCACTTAAAAAGAGATAGGGTTGGAAAACGCACTACCTAAGGGTTTGATGGCTCTAAGGCGCACTTAAAAGGAGATAGGGTTGAAAAACACACTACCTATAGGTGATCGAAGGCTCTAAGGCGCACTCAAAAGGGGAGGTAGGGTCAGAAAAACACACTACCTAAAGTGGTTGATGGCTCGAAGGCGCACTAAAAAGGAGGTAAGGTTGGAAAACACATTACCTAAAGGTGATCAAGGGCTCAAAGGTGCACTCGAAAAGAGGTAAGGAGGTAAGGTTGGAAAATGCCCTACCTAAGGTGGTTAATGGCCCTAAGGCGCACTTAAAAAGAGATAGGGTTGGAAAACGCACTACCTAAGGGTTTGATGGCTCTAAGGCGCACTTAAAAGGAGATAGGGTTGAAAAACGCACTACCTATAGGTGATCGAAGGCTCTAAGGCGCACTCAAAAGGGGAGGTAGGGTCAGAAAAACACACTACCTAAAGTGGTTGATGGCTCGAAGGCGCATTAAAAAGGAGGTAAGGTTGGAAAACACATTACACAAGAGGTGAGGGCTCGAAGGAGCTCTCAAAAAGAGAGGCATGGTTTGGAAAACACACTACCTAAGAGGTTAGGGCTCGAAGGCGCACTCTAAAGGAGGCAAAAAGGGCTAGAAAGCACACCACCCGAGAGGTGAGGTATCGACGATATATTCGAAAGGAGGTAAGGTTTGAAAACGCACTACCTAAAGTGGTGAGGGCTCAAAGACGCCCTTAAAAGGAGAGGTAGGGTCAGAAAACACACTACCTAAGATGGCTGGAGGCTCTAAAGCGCATTCAAAAGGAGGTATGGTTAGAAAACACATTACCCAAGGGGTGAGGGCTAAAAGACGCCCTCAGAAGGAGGTAGGGTTGGAAAACACACTACCTAAAAGGTTATGGCTCAAAGGCACACTAAAAAAGAGGTAGAGTTAGAAAACACACTACCTAAAAGGTTAGGGCTCAAAGGCACACTAAAAAAGAGGTAGGGTTAGAAAACACCCTACCTAAGGGGTGAGGGCTAAAAGACGCCCTCAGAAGGAGGTAGGGTTGGAAAACACACTACCTAAAAGGTTAGGCTTCAGCAACCCGCTCAAAAAGAGGTGATGGTGAGACACCGATCTGTCAAGGATGAAAGTAATGCATCATGATCAATATGCATGTATACTTACCTGAGAAGTATAGGTCCCCTTTTTCTTCATGGAGTTCTCCTTTTCTCAAAAGTTTGAGTCTCTAATAATAAGCTTTGATGGCTCTTTTCGCTCTTGCTTACTCGAGTCATATCTTACGATCTTGGCCTCTAAGAAAGACTTGATGTCATCATTTCTTTGTTCTCCGCCCCTTTTATCTCAAGGGTTGCAAATTTTGCCCAATAGTTTCTTCGAAAGGGAATCACGGAGCAAGCTCTACCAGATGTTTTTGATTGCCCCCTAGCTTGATCATGCCCCCAAGTATTCAATTCGGGTTTGGGGATGAGGCTATGTGATGGAAGGTTTGACAAGGAGTTGTTTTCATGCAGAAGTTTTGGAATTTCAAAGCTATTCCAGACACAGAAATCATTTTAACATCGATTCAAAGCGAACTCATTCTGAAGAAATTCAAGTGATTCCTATGGAGAGGTTTTCAGAAGTGATGAAAACTTTTTTTGTTTTGTTTTTGGGTGAAAATATGAAGAATATGAAGTGACATTTGGTTGGTCACAAAAGGTTGAAATTTCAATTTGTGGGTTATTAAGAACTGTTGGTGAAGCATTCATTTTATTTGCATGAATAATGACTTTATCTCGCATGAGAAAGCACTGCCTATCGATCCAGATTGCTTGCCTTTGATCAGAAAGGGCTTCATTAGGCACGTAATGTAGGCTTGGGCTATTGGCTATGAAGAAAAGGATATTTGTAGGCTCAAAAGGTGTTTAAGGGATTTTAAGACTAAGAATCACTAGTGCTTATATCCCAAACTCTTTTGTTCATACATTTCTGGACCTTGGAATTGATTTGTAAAAATGGTCCACGGTGCCCCCCAGTGTTGGGTTTGGGATGTTTCTCTTTGTTTTTGTTTTCTTCATTTGATTTTGAGCATCATTGCATTGGCCTTTTTTTTTTTCTTTTTTTTTTGCTCAAATTTTTTGGATCCTTTGGATTTTTCTTCATGCCCCCAAGAGTTATTTAGGCACTTTCAATCATTATGGATTTTTTTGCACTTGCCCCCAGTGTAGGGTGTGATCCTAGCCAAGGTTATTTTTCAAGAAAAATTTATTAGGCTCAAAAGGGGACTGCAAATGATATATTTCAGCAATGTGAAAGGATTATCAAAGATGGCCTTTCTTCATCTCAAATGCATGCATTTAGGATCGGTAAGCCTTGCTTTCATGCGAGTATGCAGCGTGATTTCTCATTATTCATGCAATCAAAACTCAGCTTTTGGAGTCACTTCATGGTGTTTTTTTTTGGGTTTTCTAGGTGCATGGTTACCTCTCTAAGGAATCACCTGAATTTCCAGAACTCGTTCGTTTCAAACAAACATCAACATGATTTCTGTTTGTACTAAACTTTGAATTCCCAAAAATCCTTATGAAAACATGGGGTCCTGTTTTGTTTTGGGAAGAAAAGAGGAAACGCACCACAAGATTTTGGGCGCGGTGGTTTCATGCTTAAAGGTTACGCTCAATGTGTTATTTGCATGAAACAACAAAAATGATGGCATGTGATGAACACAACAAAACACATGATAAAGGCTCAGTGGACAGGGAAAGTCTTGTGGAATTTTGAGCCAAATTACCAACAAAAACTAGAATAGGTTGAAACAAAAAATCAAGTTTTTGGAGGCATGATCAAACTGAGGTAGTTATTTTGGCAGAGCAAGAACAGGCTCCATTCTACAACAATGATGCAATTCACCTTCAAATTGTGTTGAGGCTCTTGATCATGTGGGCCCCCAATTTCTTCATGTTGAGTCTTTGTTGGGGCTGCGAACAAAAATGACTGGCCAATTGGAAGGACCTTCACTAGAGGCATTTCTAAGTGTTTGCTCGAGTAAGCTAGTGAGGCGAGCCACACTTGCTTTCAGAGACTCTAACTCTTCTTGGAAATGGATGCTGCGGTGAGCACGCTCTTTGTCTCCAATGTTTTTCTCTCAAAATCAGGTGTTGTAGACTCGGAGGGGACCTACTTTTTATTCTGGTGCATGCATGACAAATGTATGAACATGAAGTCTATATGATAAACTCGCCCTTCGAGGGGTGACAACATGGTCGTAACTCTTGTATGATGGAACAAGAATTGTGATTTTTGCCCAAACTCTACAATGAAAAATTTCCGAGTGACGACCAATGTGTCACCCACAAATCTTGAGTTCAAGATGCTTCAAGAAGGGTTCGCCCTTGATGCAAATAAATGATAGCACATACAACCTAAGGACAGGTTCTATTCATTGTGTGAACATGGGTAGGTTTTCTACCTGGTCTCAAAAGGGTCTATGAACTGCCCAGTGACGACCTCACGTGAAGGCAGTATAGGGGTTTACAAGGAATGGTTGGGGCACCATGTGACCGCCATTACCAAGTAAACACTCAGCTCATAGTTGGATGTTTCACAAATCTGAACCCCGACTAAAAGTCATGAGGTAGACTGCTACTCCCCACCTAACTTAGAAGCTTGTGTGTGCTTTCAAAAATAAATACAAGTGATACATGAAACAATTCTAAAAATGCATGCATAAAATAAAGCAAGAAAAAAAATGGCAAAAATTAAACACATCAAGTACACAAAGCTTAGTCCAAAATTGTCAGAAACAATACCTCCCCAGTGGAGTCGCCATTCTGTCGCACGTCGAAAAATTCCCGCGCGCGGCAATCGGCTGGCGATTTGTCTCGTTGTTTGTATCGCTTGAATTGGTTCGTTAGGAGTCGCCACCTAGTATTTAATTGAGGTTACTAGGAAACCCTGGTGGACTGGTCATGGTCAAAGATTCGCGGGTAAGGGACTGATTGTGATTAGGGAAGGTGTTAGCACCCCTAACACACCCTACCTGAGGTAAGCTGCTCCGTGGACTTGACGTGTTAAAGAAGTTTTAAAAATTGTCTTTTCATCGGATTTTAGAAATATAACTTCCGTACAAGTTTATATTTCTACACCGTGATCCAATCAAAATATTAAATCCTTCTTTATTCTATGCTGTCTCATCACAAAAAAAATTCATTAAACGAATGTAAACATGCATTTTTTATTATATATTTCTTTCTTTTTCTTTTTTTCTTTTACATTTACATTTACAAAAATGCAAATTCAAAAACTAAATAAAAATTACATTAAATAACTTAAAATTTACAAAATAGTCCCCCAACACTCTAGGAATTGCAGGGGAGGACATCTGGGGACTGCATGAACAGTGCCGGCGCGTGGATCCACGCACCACCGTCACTGGCGGCGCGTGGGTTCACGCGCCGCTGCTGGAAACCAGAAAAAACAGAGGCGCCTGGAGTGGCTTCTTCTCCTCTTCAATTTTCAACTGGCGATGAGGGTCCGATCACCTGCAAACACACAAAAAAAACGCAAACAAAGCAGTTGATTTTAGTTTTTTTGTTTCAGATCTGTTTTTAAATTTTTTTTCTTCTGCCCGTTTCGGATCTGCTCATTACAGATCTGTTCTTTTCGTTTCCCTAGGCGGCGGTCGGCTCTGAGGGGAGAAGAAGACGGCGGGGCCGCCGCTGCGTTTGGTGGAGGAGCTGGAGACGGTGCCGAAGGAGATGACGAAGACTGCTGGAGGCAGTGAGCTGGGTGTGGCTGGAAATGGCTGGGACTATGGAGGGAACAGCCAACCTCTGTTTCTGGGAGAACCGAGAGAGGGAGGTTGTGGATTGGAGACGGCGATGCTGGCTTACTGGCGGTGAAAACCGGCTGAAAGGAGAGTGAGGCAGATGTAGGAGGGTGTCCGGTGCTCTCTGATTCCTGGCCTCAAGAGAGAAGGAAGGGGATGAGCAGCGGCTGGTTTATGTGGGTGAGAGGGTCTGGTGCTTAGAAAAATTGGAACCGGGGAGTGGTTCTGCGTTGTTAGCTGAAAATGAGAGGAAATGGGGGAAGATCAGTTGTGGTTTTTTAAGGACAACGAAGGCTGGTCTGCTCGTGTTTGGTTGCAACCGAGAGGGCTGAGGGAGACCGCAGGGGGAAGAAGATTGGCCGCTATTGAAGTTGCGGAGGAGGACGATCTGGTGATGGGGGGATCGTGGAAGAGCAGGGAAGCAGACGATGGAACCGGCTATGGGTTTCTTTTTTTTTTTTAGGCTGAGGGCCAGCGGTTCACCGGCTGAGGGAGAAGAGAAAATAAATCAAAAGGGGGGCTCTTTGGTTTGTCAATGTTGCTGCTGTATTGGGGAAGCAAAAGCGGGGAGAAGAAATAAATCAGAAGGGGGAGCTGCCGGCTGTAGTTGGAGAAAAACCAAAAACCAGTGTGGGGGCGGCTGTGTATTTTTTTTTAGGGTTCTCTCATTCCTTCCAAATTACAAAATGAACCCCCCTCCAAAATGAGTTAAAAACTGCTATTTATAGGCAAAACATTTTTTCGGGTTTCCAAATCGGTCCCCCAATTTTTTTGTGTTCAATTGACTTGGTAAAAATTAAATTTGATCTTAAAATTTTAATCTTTTCAATTCAGTCCAAATTAAGCTCCCAAACTTAATTTTTCACCAATTAAGCCCCCAAATTAATTTGACCCATTTAAAGTATAATCAAGTCCTTGCACTTAATTAAATCCTTCAATTGGACCTAAATTGATTCTCAAACATAATTAAAATTTAATTTGACCCATGATTAAATCAAATTGGCCCATTAAAAATTTAATTATGTCATTGGACTTAATTTTTATGCAAATTCATCCAATAATCATTTGATTTGACCTTCGAATATGCATTTAATTTGACCTTCGATTTTTGCCTATTTTTGCAGTCTTTTTTTATTGGCTTTCTCCGCAGTGCCAGCCTTTATTTTATTTTTTATTTTTTATTTTTAAAAAAGTGAAATTTAGGGAATAACCCAAAATTGGGTTATGACAACCGACATCAATACCGACGGCTTCTCGTTCGTCGGCATCTCACAAAGAGTTCGAAAATAATTACTCAAAATGCCACAATCACCGACGACTATACATACGAAAGTGAGTCCATCGGTACGTTGTCGGCGTGTTAATATTACCGATGAAATTACTGAAGGAATGTGCGAATTCCAAAAGGCGGTGCATTAAATGCATCTCTGACTGCGTCATCTTGCCGATGGAATTACCAATGGACCACGAAAAATCTAGAGGGTAATTAAAAATGTTGGAGCGAAATTCAAAAATCACCGACGAATTTTTAATCTGGAGGGTAATTAAAAATGTTGGAGCAAAATTCAAAAACCACCGACAAATTTTTGACACTTCACCGACGGATTTTTACAGACGGTGAATCCGTCTGTAAAACTACCCTATAAGTTCCACGGACCACCGCTTCAGTTTATTTTTTCTTCTCCTCTGTTTTTCACCTAAAATTTCAATTTTTTTCCTCTCAATTCTTCAAGGCTTTCACCTAGAATCTCTAGCAAGATTTCTTGTGAATCTTCATCAGATTAAAAGGTATGTGTTTTCTTTTATTTCATTTAATTTTAATAGTTTTTTTTTAGCTATTTTTATTTTTTTATATGTTTTTTGTTTTGGTTTATTTTTTGTAATGTAGATAAAGTTTTGAATTCAACACATTATTAAGGTATACATATTTCATTCCTAAAGTTTATAGATTTTGTTTTTTGAATTTATTGAATAGTTTTTATTGTTGTATTGGCATAATTATTATTAGTTAATTTGTTGAATATTTGTTGTTAATGTTGAATTTACCTTAGAATTATAAATTGAATATATTGGAATAATTAGTAATTTTACTTTATTATTGCATGATTTGTGTTTATTTTTTTCCATTTATTTTGATTGTTAGTCTAGAGTTTTTTTCGAATTTATTGTTTTGTTGTATTGGCATAATTATTGAATAATGTTTTGAATTGTAATTGTTAATGTTGAATTTACCTTAGAATTATTAATTGAATATGTTGGAATAATTATAAATTTTACTTTATTATTGCATGATTTGTTTTTATTTTTTTCCATTTATTTTGATTGTTAGTCTAGAGTTTTTTTTGAATTTATTGTTTTGTTATATTGGCATAATTATTGAATAATGTTTTGAATTGTAATTGTTAATGTTGAATTTACCTTAGTATTAGTAATTGAATATTTTGGAATAATTATTAATTTTACTCTATTATTGCATGATTTATGTTTAAGTTTTTCCATTTATTTTAATTCTTAGTCTAGAGTTTTTTTTTTAATTTATGTAATGTATTTTATTGTTGTATTGGCATAATTATTAAATAATTTGTTGAATTGTAATTCTTAATGTTGAATTTACCTTAGGATTAGTAATTGAATATGTTAGAATAATTAGTATAGATTGGGTCAATTGGTTGTGGCTATTTTTAATATTTGCAGGTTTGTGGATTTAGGTAGTATCCAGTATAGGAGAGGCGCTGTTGAATTGTTTTTTAACGTTTGAATTTAATTATGTAATTATTTGTATAAAATTGGGTAGATGCATAGAATGAAAACTAGAGTTGTTCGTTCACGTACGGTTGTATCTAGTTCGTCTAGCAGCGATGCTGATATTTCCTTAGGTGCCTCTCAAGAAGAGGCACCTACACCACTTGCGTCGTCAACTGATGCTGCTTCTTCCAGCGCTAATTCACAATGCAGAGCCGGCGTGCCTTTGAAGCGGAATCAATTGACCCGCAAGTTCGAGGCACAGTGGAAGTACGACCTTTCAATGTAAGTTTTTTAAGGTTTTATTTTTTAAAAAAAAAAAACAATTATAACATAATTTATAAAGTAATCACTATTTCATTAATTTCATTTATTTTCAGGTTCACAAATGTTGAGGCCGCCCGATTAATATCATCGGCTTTTAAATCATCGACAGAGATTCCATTGTTTCAATGGAGTCAGATATCCAGGCATCCTAAATGGATGCCTCAAATCAATGCATGGTTTGACAGATTTGAGGTTGGTGTTAATTTATAATTGTAAATAAATTATTATTTTTATTTAAAATTAATTATTTATACACAAGATAAATTCTACTGGGACAATGACCATAACATTGTTATGAGGAGGGTGTGGGAAAATCACGCGGCAACTAGGTAACATCGAAAACAATACAAGATTTTTTTAGACAAAGATTTACGTTTTGAAATGTAATTTTTGGTTGCATGAAGTAGGTTGCGTGATTTTTGGTACGAAGCACCAAAAACAGCGAGGGATAAGGGGTTCCAAGGCTAGAACGATGTTGCAGTTTGGAGGGATTTCAAATCGATATACATCCCGGAAGATATATGGCCGCACTATCTTGAGCATGTGACATCTAAGCGGTTCACACGACGCTCAAAGTCCGGTGCTGGCAACCAGAATTGGCCAATTCATGGCTCGGTGACAACGCACACTGGCGACTCCGTTCCGTTTGCTGCACATGCGAAACAGATGGTAAGATTAATTTAAATGAAATATATCGTTCAATTAATTTGTTGCTAATAATTTTTTTTCATTATAGGCTACGTCTCTTGGACGTGAGCCGAGCCTGATGGAGTTGTTTGTGGAGACACACGAGCGGAGTCAAGACCGTCAAAAGACCGTGCTCAACATTTCATGGTATGTTTGTTCAACCATTTTATTTTGTAAGTTATTATGTTTATTGAATTGAATATGATGATTACTTTTTTTATTTTTAGGAGACCTATAATAATCGGTTAAGGGAGAGATACGGGAACGATCCTTTGACCTATCCAGAATTCGATTCGGATTTGTGAATGGAGGTTGGATCGTCAGGTGGACCAGATAAAAATTGGGTTTATGGGCTCTCCTACACTATGGCCGACAATTTGAGGTCGGCCTGTAGTGCATCAACTGTTGGGAGCTCCCAATCAATAACGAGTTTCCAATCTAAGGAGTTCGTGGCCTTGCAGCAACACACGGCTCAGCTTACCCAAAAATACAACCACCTATCATCGGAGTACGCACAACTCAAAGCGTCTCATGAAGCGGAGTCTGCACAACAAAAAGCGGCTTATGAACAGCTTCATGAATTGGTCATGAGAGTGGAACATGTGCGCCTAATCCTTTTTAGCTGTATAACCACCAGTCTCCTCCTCCTCCTCCTCCACCATTATATTAATTTGTAATAAACATTATTTACCGTTAAAATTTCATTTAATATGTTTTTGAAACACATTCATTTGTAATGAATATTATTTAACTTTGATTTTTTGTTTTTGATGTTTAATATAAATTTTATTTGCATAATTGGTTTTTAGTACCATTAATTTATATAATTTTATATTATGTATTCTAAATAATTTTAAAAAACAAATTAAAAAAAAAAAACTATTACAAAGGCTTTTACCGACGGAATTAATCCATTGGCATTTGACAATAGCTGCCACAATCACCGACGAATTTACAGACGGATACATTCGATTGGTATTTCATAAATGCACCGACAGATTTCCGACGAAGTTAATCCGTCGATATTTTGACACCATTACCGAAGAATTTAGAAACGAATATATTCGGTCAGTATTTCAAGCACTCACCGACAAAGTTACTGACGAAACGTTGCCATTGGTAAATCACTATATCACCAACGAAATAAAAATCCGTCGGTATATTGCAGCATGAAACTTTTTTTTGGCGCGCAAATTCCGTCTGTAAAACCACCGGCAAATGGTTTTTTTGTGTTTCCGAGTGATATAACAACGGAATGTGGAATCACCAACAAAAAAAAAGGTAACAGATGTATTCCATTGGTAATAACATCGGTAAGCAAAAGTTTCCTGGTTTTGATTTGACCCACAATTGGGTAAAGCGAAGTATCTTTTGGGAGCTTCCGTATTGGAAGACCAATCTTCTCCGTCATAACCTTGACGTCATGCACATCGAAAAGAACGTGTTTGAGAACATTTTCAACACCGTCATGGATGTGAAGGGGAAGACAAAGGACAACATGAAGGCTAGATTGGATATAGCTTTATATTGTAATCGTAAAAATATGGAGTTGGTTTATGAGGAGTCACGGGTTGAAAAACCAAGGGCAAGCTTCGTGTTAGAGAAAAACACATAACTGCTAGTCTACAAATGGCTTAAGAGTCTGCGTTTTCCGGATGGACATGCATCGAACATATCAAGGCTTGTTAACATAGAGGACTGCAGATTGTATGGAATGAAGAGTCATGACTGCCACGTGTTTATGCAAACACTCATCCCATTAGCTTTTCGTGATTTGTTGCCAAAGGGAATATGGGATGCACTGACGGAGATCAGTCATTTCTTCAGAGATATATGCTCCAGCAAGATGAATGTTGAGCACATTGAGAGGCTTCAAACGAATATCATCGAGACACTATGCAAACTTGAGATGATATTCCCTCCTTCATTTTTTGACTCAATGGAGCATCTCCCTATACATCTACCGTTCGAGGAAAAAGCTGGAGGACCGGTCCAGTGTAGATGGATGTACCCATTCGAACGATGAGATATTACAGTTGCAATGGAATTCATATCTTAAAGTATTTTCTATGTTTTTCTTAATTGAAATTACGTGAATTGTACTTCGATATCTGAGGCCTATATTGTTGAAGAGATATCAACATTTATCTCGTACTATTTCGAACCTCATCTGAGAACAAGAATCAATCGCGTTCCACGGCATGAAGATGGCGGTGAAGTGCCTTCCAATGGGAACTTGTCAATATTCTCCAATACTGGACGACCCACACCTAAAAATGCCGTAAGAGGAAGATATTTGTCAGAAATAGAATTCAAACAAGCACACAACTATGTTCTATTTAATTGTGATGAGCTAAGACCATTTATTCAGTAAGTCTATATATGTGTAATACTAATTAAACTTTGTCGGTAATATACTGTTAATTATATATTGTAATGTCATACACTCATTATCACTTGCAGGCAACATCGACAATATTTGCTCTATAATAACTCGCAGCTGACCGAATCCCAGATCTTTCAATTACAAAATGAACAATTTGCCACATGGTTCAAAACACATGTAAGCACTATCACAAACTCATTCTAACATATGCATGTCATTACGAGATTCTCGTTCATTTACCGTTTATTGATGTACATTTAATTACATATATTTACAAGGTTTATCAAATGGGAAGGAGTGCGCCTAAGTCATTGTCTTCACTAAACCTCGGCCCTGAAAGAAAAGTTAAGTGCTACAACGGGTATTTTGTCAATGGATATGTTTTCCATACTAAAGAATACGGGCAAGGAAGAAAGACATACAACTGCGGTGTTTGTGTTAAGGGATCCACAAGTAGCCAGTTAGAAGTTGACTCCTATGGTAGATTAGAAGAGGTCGTCGAACTGCAATATCATAGCGAGCAGAATAAAGTGTTTTTATTCAAATGCTATTGGTATGACATGACGGATAGAGGAATCAGAGTTGATCCGCACCATGGTCTGGTCGAAATCAACTCAAAAGCTAGACTCCGCAACATAAACGATGTCTTTGTTTTCGCAAAGCAATGCCAACAAGTTTATTACACATACACCCCTTCATTTAGAAAGGATCGATCAAGAGTTGATTGGTTGTCCGTTTTAAAAATGAAACCACGGGGTCGTGTCGAGGTTGTTCAGGATGAGAACGAAGACACAAGTGTGCGAGATGAAGTCTTTCAAGTTCATGAGTTGGTTGAACCATATCGAGTTGCTCCTTCGATTGAATTGGAAGAAAATTCAAATTTTCGAGTTCTCGATGATAGTCTTGTTGATATTGGCGGAGAGGAGTTGAATGTTGTTCTCAGCTCTAGCGGACAAGCAAATGTCGATGAAGAAGATGATATCCATTTTGAAGATTGCGATGAAGATGATGACAATTCAATTGATGAGGAAGAAAATTCCGACTAATTATATGAAAATGAAGCCCTATGTAAAAACATTTGTCTCATGTAATTTAGATTATGGATGATGTATTTTGTAAAACAAAATATTTACTATTTAAGCAATGTGGTTATTGTTTTATGTGATGGATAGTTTATCAGTTAAGTTTTTGCAGGAAGGTAAACACGCAATACAAAGACAACCTTTCCTGCATAATACAAACTTACCGAAGGATAACCATTTAGATTATGGATGATGAAGCCCTATGTAAAAACATTTGTCTCATGTAATTTAGATTATGGATGATGTATTTTGTAAAACAAAATATTTACTGTTTAAGCAATGTGGTTATTGTTTTATGTGATGGATAGTTTATCAGTTAAGTTTTTGCAGGAAGGTAAACAGGCAATACAAAGACAACCTTTCCTGCATAATACAAACTTACCGACGGATAACCATCCGTTGGTATCTCATAGAGAGTTCAAAATTAATTATGCGAAATGCCACCCACACCAATGACATTACCGACGGATTCACCGACACATACACCGACGGATTACAGTCCGTCGGTATATCACAAAGAGTTCGAAAATAATTACAACAAAATGTCACATTCACCGACGGGCATACCGACGGATTACAGTCCGTCGGTATATCACAGAGAGTTCAAAATTAATTACGCGAAATGCCACCTTCACCGACGGGTATACCGACGACATTATCGACGGCTTCACCGACACATACACCGATGGATTATAGTCCGTCGGTATCTCACAGAGAATTTAAAAATAATTACAACCAAATGCCACCTTCACCGACGGGTATACCGACGGATTATAGTCCGTCGGTATCTTACAGAGAGTTCGAAAATAATTACAACCAAATGCCACCTTCACCGACGGGCATACCAACGGATTATAGTCCGTCGGTATCTTACAGATAGTTCAAAAATAATTACAACAAATTGCCACATTCACCGACGGGCATACCGACGGATTCACAGACGCTAATACCGATGGAATATTTCCGTCGGTATTTTGTCGGCACACATATTACCGACAGAAATACTGACGGACCGCGCAATTTCCAAAGTGTGTGGATTAAAGCCCCTCTGAACTTGTCATCTTACCGATGGAATCACCGACGGACGTCGAAAAATATGGAGGGATTTTAAAAATTCGGTGCGAAATTCAAAACATTACCGATGGATTTTTGACCTGTTACCGACGGAATGGTTGACCTGTTACCGACGGATATTAATTCCGTCGGTAAAACTGCCATATAAGTTCCAGCCCCCGCCGCTTCGCCTCATTTTTTCTTCTTCTCCCTGCGCTGCTTCTCTTCTCTTCTCCTCCGTTTTGCACCTCAGATTTTTGATTTTTTTGCTTTCAATCTCTAGCAAGATTTAGTGTTGTGAATCTTCCTCATATTAAAAGGTATGTTTTTTTTTCAATTTATTTTATTTACTTTTAATTTATTTTTAGTTGTTTTTATTTTTTGTTATTTTTTTGTTTTGGTGTTTTTTTTGTAATGTAGATAAAGTTTTGAATTTGTCACATTATCAAGGTATGCATATTTCGTTCCTTTTCTTGATGTAGGTTTTTTTTTTGAATTTTTTGAATATTTTTTATTGTTTTGTTGTCATAATAACATATTAGTTAATTTGTTGAATATTTGTTGTTCAAGTTGAATTTAACTTAGAATTAGTAATTGAATATGTTAGAATAATTATTAATTTTACTCTATTATTGGATGATTTGTGTTTAATTATTTTCATTGATTTTAATTGTTAGTCTATATTTTTTAATTTAGTCTATATAATTATTGATTAATTTGTTGAATTATAATTGTTAATGGTGAATTTACCTTAGAATTAGTAATTGGATATGTTGGAATAATTAGTATGTTTTTTTATATTATTGCATGATTTGTGTTTAACTGTTTCCATTGATTTTAATTGTTAGGCTATAATTCTTTTTTATTGTATTGAATATATTTTATTGTTGTATTGCCATAATTATTTAATAATTTGTTGAATTAATATTGTTAATGTTGAATTTATCTTAGATTTAATAATTGAATATGTTGGAAGAATTATTAATTTTACTCTAACTTGATGATTTGTGTTTAATTGTTTCTATTCATTTTGAATTCATAGTTTTGTTGTATTGACATAAATATTGAATAATTTGTGAATTGTAATTGTTAACGTTGAATTTATCTTATGATTAATGGTTGAATATGTTGGAATAATTAGTATAGATTAGGTCAATTGGTTGTGGCTATTGTTAATATTTGCAGGTTTGTGGATTTGGGTAGTATCCAGTATAGGGGAGGTGCTGCCGATTTTTTTTTAACTTTTGAATTTTATTATACAATTATTTATATAAAATTGTTTAGATGCGCAAAATGAAAACCAGAGCTGGTCGTTCACGTCCAGTCGAATCAAGTTCGTCTAGCAGCGATGCTGATGTTTCCTTAGGTGCCTCTCAAGAAGAGGCACCTACACCACCTGCGCCGTCAACCGATGCTGCCTCTTCCAGCGATGTTTCACATCGCAGAAGCGGCGTGCCTTCGCAGCGGAATCAATTTACCCGCAAGTACGAGGCACAGTGGAAGGACGATCTTTCAATGTAAGTTTGTTAAGGTTTTAGTTTTTTTTAATATAAAAAAAAATTTAAAACATAATTTATGAAGTAATCACTATTTCATTAATTTCATTTCTTTTCAGGTTCACAAACATTGAGGCCGCCCGAGTAATATCATCGGCGTTTAAAGCGTCGATGGAGATTCCATTGTTTCAATGGAGTCAGATATCCAGGCATCCTGAATGGATGCCTCAAATCAATGCATGGTTTCGTAGATTTGAGGTTCGTGTTAATATATAATTTTCAGCTTATTTCTAATAAATTCTAGTTATAATTGTAAATAAATTATTAACATTTTAAAAAATTATTTTTTATACACAGCATCGATTCAGCTGGGACGATGAACATGACACTGTTGTGAGGAGGGTGTGGGAAAATCACGCGGCAATTAGGTAACATCGAAAACAATACGACTTTTTTTTACATAATTATTTATGTTTCGAAATGTAATTTTTTCGTGCGTGAATTAGGGTTCCAAGGCTGGAACGATGTTGCGGTTTGGAGGGATTTCAAACCGATATACATCCCGGAAGATATATGGCCGCACTATCTTCAGCACGTGACGTCTGAGCGGTTCACTCGACGCTCACAGTCCGGTGCTGGCAACCGGAATCGGCCAATTCATGGCTCGGTGACAACGCACACCGGCGGCTCCGTTCCGTTTGCTGCACATGCGAAACGGATGGTAAGATTAATTTAAATGAAATATATCGTTCAATTAATTTGTTGTTAATAATTTTTTTCATTATAGGCTACGTCTCTTGGACGTGAGCCGAGCCCTATGGAGCTGTTTGTGGAGACGCACGTGCGGAGTCATGACCGCCAAAAGGGGACGCAACAGTTCGTTGACAACCGTGCTCAACAGTTTGTGGTATGTTTGTTCAACCATTTTATTTTGTAAGTTATTATTATGTTTATTGAATTGAATATGATGATTTTTTTTTTCAGGAGACCTATAATAATCGGTTGAGGGAGAGATACGGGGACGATCCTTCGACCCATCCGGAATTCGATCCGGATTTGTGGATGGAGGCTGGATCGTCAGGTGGACCCGATAAAAATCGGGTTTACGGGCTCTCCAACACTACCGCCGCCAACTTGCGGTCGACCGGTACTGCTTCAACCGTTGGGAGCTCCCAATCTGTATCGAGCTCCCAATCTAAGGAGTTTGTGGCCTTGCAGCAAAGGTGCGACCACCTATCAGAGGCGTACACACAACTCAAAGAAGAGCAAAGATTGGCGAACGAACAACACAGAGCAGAGTCTGAACAACAAAGAGCGGCCTATGAAGAGCTTCGTCAAATGGTCATGAACATGACACAAGGTGGAACATGTGCGCCTAATCCTTTTTGGCCGCCTAACCCCCAGCCTCCTCCTCCTCCTCCTCCTCCACCTTTATATTAATTTTTAATAAACATTATTTACATTTAAAATTTCGTTTAATGTTTTTTTGAAACACATTCATTTTGTAATGAATATTATTTAACTTTGAGTTTTTGTTGCTTAATATAAATTTTATTTGCATAATTGGTTTGTATTACCATTAATTTATATTATTTTTTCTAAAAAATTAAAAAAAAAATTACACAGGGATTTACCGACGGAATAACTCCGTCGGCATTGGACAGTGTCTGCCACCATCACCGATGAATATTCAGACGGATAGATTCTGTCGGTATTCCATCCCATCACCGACGGAAATAATCCGTCGGTATAATGTAAATACCGACTAATTTACAGACGGAAATATTCGATCGGTATATAATATCACCGACATTTTTACCGATGGATTTAGTCCGTCGATATTTACATAACACCGACGGAAAATATTCCGTCGGTATATTCCAAGCGGGAAATTTTTTTTTTTTGGCGCGCACGGTCCGTCGGTAAATGTTTTTTTTGTATTTCCGACCGATATAGCGACGGAATGTGGAATCACCGACAAAAGGTATTCCGACGGGTGTATTCCGTCGGTAATATAGTCGGTAAATAATTTACCAACGAACTTTCTATCACACACCGACGGAATATTTCCGTCGGTAAAACTGTGAAATCTTGTAGTGTAATGACTGAATATAGAGTTAATATAACATTTGGTTTGAAGTAAACCAAAGTTTTGAAACCTGACCCGGCCTAGTGGGTTGACCTGGAACTCGGGGTTGGAACCAGGCCGGGTTCAAGAAAAAATAGGAGAAGTCACAACCCGAGATGACCTGACTGACCTGGCAAAACCTTATTGTAACCTGTTGATTATTTTTTTTTTATCAAAACGACACTATTTTGATTTGTATATATAAAAAAAAAGTTAGGGTTGACCCGGTGACCTGGGCAAAACAAGTGACCCGGGCCGGGTTTAAAAACATTGAAGGAAACATGACCAAAGATTTTCTTATGATTTAGGAGGAGCGATCATGATTGGATTTTCTGTTGGAGGAAGTCATGAGACAAGCAGAGCAGGTGTGTGGTTTTCCCTTCCCTTTACATTGATGTAATTTAATTCTTTAGGAGGAATGCAACTCTATATGTGTGTGTGTATTATGCTCAATGTAAATAAAGTCTGTTATATTTATGAGATTAACTTTGGTTAACAGTATTCATGGTAGGATTTGCTGGGAAAGTAATTATGAAATTAGCTTCGATTAATGACATCCGTGATAGAAGCGCTGAGAAATGAATTATGAGATTAGTTTTGACTAATGATATCCGTGATAGGATTTGTTAGAAAATGAATTATAAGATTTGTCTCGGCTAATGACATTCGTGTTAGGACTATCGGGAATGATTAATAAAATTAACTTCGGCTAATGATATTTGTATTAGAATTGCCAGGAAATAATTAATAAGAGTAACTATAGTTAACGGTGTCCATGTTGGGGCGCTCAGGAATGATCAATATGACTCAATTTGTTAAGGGTACCGTGTTTGGATGACATGGAGAAAATTGATAAGTACAATTGATCAAAATTATTTAAGTTGGACCATGTAGTGAATCCAATTAAACAAAGTTATGAGTTCATGTAAGAAGATAAGAGTATCCAATTAAAGATATGTAACTTGTACCAATATAATTGCATCTGTATGAAGTTTTTATAACAGGTCCTTCTAATACCAAGAGAGCTCATTAGTTTTAGGACTCTGTTTTTGTTAAACTTATGTACAAATTAACCTTAAGCATATTAGTATTAACTAGTACATGTTATAAGCTATATATTTTGTATAATCTTCTACGTGTATAAAAACTCTCAGATAGACTTGAAGCATATTATTTTGTGTAAACTTTATGTGTATAAAAACTCTCAGCTAGACTTGAAGCATGTTATTTTGTGTAAACACTATTGCATATATTTCCTTTTGATTTACCTTTAAAACATGAATAGTTTCTTATAACCATCTACTAATTGTTAATTCATGAATGATATGATTTAATTAGACCTTTATTCGCATAAAATGGAGTCCATTTTAATTCTTCGAGTAAATGGCAATCTTTGCGGGACCTAAAAAAACATTACCCTCAATTTAAAAGCATATATTGTGATCTTTTTACATTGGCACTCATTCGTATTCTTACAGTGTAATTTTATACGTAAAATAATAAAATCATAACTAATTCATAACATTTATTTCTATTAATTCGTTTAATTTAATATTGAAAATATACATTATGTTATAAAGTTCATACCCTGAATATCAATTACAAAATTTAATTTATGTGGTATTTTTAAAATTTTAGTCAAACTCTAATGAATAATCATAAATTAATTATAATATTTATTTTTGCATTTTTTTTAAATATGATAATGATGCAATTTTTTTGCTTTTTATAAATTATGCACGAAAACATTAGGAATTGGTTGTATGCAAACAAACAAAAATATATTTTTGTATTTTTAAAATAAGTTTTTTTAATTTTTTTCAAAATTTCATAGAAAAACAAATATTTTTAATATCGAGTTAGTATTTATAGTGTAAGTTTATATCTTGATATTAAGTAAAATTGTTGGGAGAACATGTAAGGGACTTGCAAATAATTTTAAAATGGTAAGACTTTTGTTCTTAGAATTTTTTTGAGATTATGCAGAGCATGTTTGGCTAGATACTAAATTAATAAACAAACTAAGACTAAAAAGAGAGCTAAATACATCTTTATTTAAAAGTCAGAAACATGAAAAAATGTTTTAAAATTGTGTTTGATAAACATGTTTTAAAAACAAAAACAAAAAAAAAAAACATTTTTTCTTTGGTAAAAATCAAGCATGCCAAACATGCTCATAAGCTTGAGGTGGGCTAGGCCACATAGGTTATGCTTATTGGGCTCAAGGCCCAAGTCCACACATATGGCTCTGAAAAAGGGGTGGGAGATACATTAAATGGCTTTGAAAAAGGAATCTCTCGGTCAGCTTTTATGAGGCTGAAAAAGGGACAGTGAACACTGTCAAATGACGTATTATCTAGCTTTTTTTTTTTTTTTTTTTTTACTTGGCGTTAACGAGGACAATGTTGTATTGAATCAAAAATGCTATTTTTGTCAAAACATATCATTTTATTTAAATAAAACAAGTTTATTTTAACAATCCTAAACTAAATTAGGTTACATATTCCCCTTTTGATTTCAGCTCTTAATTCTTAAATTTGTTCAATTAGATCCTCAAAAGGATGTCCACAAGGTTCCATGTACTAAATAAAAAACAATGGACTTCCTTATCTTCACCCTTTAATTTTTACAAGCTTTAATCTAAAATTGACAACTGTTTTTACAATTGAATCCGAAAAAAAAAACTTAATTATTATCCTTTTGGTATCATCAAATGTTTCCTTTTCTTTTTCCAGTAAATAACCTTTTAATATTCTGAAAAAACAAAGCTTCTGCTACGTCCATGTTTTATTTTAACCCTTTGTAACACACATGGCAGGCAGTGGTGTAGGTTTAAGAAATAACATGACACACAGGCCATGGTTGAATGAATTATTTGTAAAATATCTTCATTTTATTTTATTTATTACAAAGATGACAGCAATGTGTGATACAACTAAACCAAGAATTGACTTAGATTTCTAATTATAATATAATTATCGTTATAATTATAATATATTTTATATTTTATAATATAATAAATATATAACTAAAAATTGTAAAATAATTTATATTTTATAGGAATGAATTAATTGTAAAATAAAAATTTTCCCTGTGAAACTTTCTAAAACTACCGACAGTAGCTAATAAACCATTTGTTAGCTTTATACTTTGTTTTTTTTGCGCTCAATTTTAATGTTATCTCATTTATAATAGTTTTCATTATGATTCCATCGGGTAACGCAATACAGGGCTCAGCTATGCTAAAGGCAAGGATATATTTTTATTTATTTGAGTAGTTATTTCTGTGTTTGAATCAATCATAGCTCAAAAAATTATTTAGTAAAATTAAAAATGCAATTTATTCTTGATGGGACTCAATGCATTTCGCACTTCAAATGCAGGTAGTTGTTTGCTACTTCTACCATTGAAAGAGATTATTATCAAATCAGCGGATTCTATAAAAAGTTTTTCATAATCTAAAAAATTAATTTTATGTTTTTATATATTTTTCTAACCTAGCTATCATGCCTTCTCCCATTATCATTTAGCTTATTTTCAAATAATTTTAATCAATTTACTTCCTTTTACTCCTAGAAAAACCAAACCTCACTAGCACTGTTGCCTCCTTATGGTATTTCAACCTAGAACTTCTTGAGGTATATGTACTAATAAGCTAGCTCTTTATCTTTTCTTTTTGTCTCGCTTATGTTCTTAAATTATTATTTTTTTTCTTTTAACATAAAACTGCTTTTATTCTCAGCTATAATCATCTGCAAGTTGAGGTTCATCAACTCCCTACTTCCATGAATGCCGTCAGATCCATCAAACAACAAATAAATAAAAACATGAAGACTATCGAAGAAATTCTTTGACTGGATCCATATCAGCACAAAGTATGTCAACAATAATCTCAACTATTCTTTCAATGCTTCATCTTTTATTCAACATTTACTCTGCTCTTTATAAATACACATCAAACTATATTTTTTCTCAGTAATGTGTAGAGCGAAAGATTTACATACAAAGCTTTGATAGCTGATATGATCTTCATAGAGGATGGTGGTATCAAAGGTGCTCCGTATGCACAAAATCATTTTCTGACAAAGGCATAATTTTTAGATGTATTGGACACAATGAAATAACGGTGGTTCCATGGTTAGGAGCTCTTTTCTATTGCTTTTCATGTCCCAAACTAGATTATACATTTTCTTTGCCTCTTTTTAATAATGCCTTATGTCTATTTATCTAACTTCTAAACATTTTATGGATTTTCCTGAACTAATAATGCCTTATGTTTATTTATCTTTGATGTCCCAAACTAGATTATACATTTTCTTCTGATTAGGGTTGATTATTTTTCTTGGGAAACTAGATTGTATTGTGACTGATGGCAATGATGTTGCAACATTTCTAATGGTTGGAAAAACTGTTGAAAACTTCTTTGGCTCCTCTGCCCACCGCTATCTCTATGACAAGGGGGTTCATTGATTGCATCCCACCTCCCGTGATTGAAAATTTAAGTAAGGACAAGATTTTCCAGCTGAGATTTGGAGCTTTTCGCTTTGTTGTCAACTTTTGTCACATCATTGTTACCAATGTCTTTGATCACATTGTAACTGCTGAAGCTCCACACCTGCTTGCTGAACCAGAGCTGCATGTTGTTGATATTCCTCTTAATGATCAAGCAGCTTCATCATCCTCTAAAGTTGCCTTTTCATTGGACCCAACAACACCATCACCTGTTCTACCGTCTAAAACTTATGCTAATTTCTCATAACAGCCACAAGTGTCTCCAAGGCAACCATATATGGTTGGTCCTTTGCAATCACAAACCAAAAGACAGCTGTTGTTTGAAGATTAAACGCCTATTGAAAGGTGACAGGCTGCTCCTTTCTCTCATTTAAAAGTTGTTGCCTTTCAATTTCAGCAGTGTTAGTTGTTTCTTTTTGTTTGATGAGTAGCAAATACATAACTTATTAATTTATTTTGGATTCACAGCTCTGCAATAGCTGCTGCAGCTGATCCTCGAGGTGAATTTGCATCACTTGACCGTGATACATCAGCCATCACTGAGGTAAATGATCCACCAAGCAAATGCCAATGCCCTTTGCTTACACGCACCGTTTAAATATAACCACGGCCACGCCAGTCTTGTTTTTCATTTCTGGTAGTTGTTACTATTGCGAAAGACTCGTGTAACTAAGCTAGCAAATTCTCTAGAATCTACTATATTTGTAACAACTTATGGCACAGAAGGAGAATATAGAATGCAATTCAATTATCGTGTTTTCCCCTCAGTTCCCTCTTCTCTTTCTCTCGTCTTCTTCCCACCATCCCTCTGTTATTCTACGTACTCTTTATGTTAGCTGGGGATGGCCACTGCCACCCTAGCTCATCAATTGGATTCTCTTCTAATTGGTTCTCTCAAGAATCAACTTGCCAAGATTCCTACAAGCTGCGGGCAAATCTTCAGTGTTTCCACAGGCAGCCTCATGAGCAAAAAGAAAGACAATCTGCGACCACTCCAAGCTTCTCGTTGCTCCCCTGTTCCGATTAGAAACAGAGATTCAAGAAGCTATGCCACTGTCCTGAGACAAGAGTTCCAACGAAATCTACTGTAAGTTCCCAAGACACTCTTTTTCCAGAAAATCATTCCTCTGCTTTGCATAAGGTGATCCAATAATATGTAGAAGAGGAATCTGTATGTTTAGGATATAGAGTGTGTTTGGTATTGCGGTAGCTGTTGTGGTTGTGGTTTAAAAAAAGTTGTTCTATAAAAAGTACTTTTAGTTGAGGTTGGTTTGAAAAAATAGATGTTTGGTTAAAACTGTGGTTAAAATTGAGGTTGAAAAAATAATAATTTAATATGTTTGTTTAAAATAATACTTTTCAAATTGAGGTTATAAAATTATTAATATATATATATATATTGATGATTTTTAATTTAAATATTGTAGATTTAATTACTATTATTACATCATGAAATAAATAATATTGATATCAAATATTTTTTATTATTCCATGAAATTATGTGTAATTTCATAACGTATGAAATCTATCAAATAAAGACTACATTTTCCAAGACTTCTTAAGCACGCAGTAAAATGTTATCAAGAATAAAATTAAGGTTGTGATCAAATTCTGCAAATGCTACGTTATTAAACGATTTTTTTTTTAATTTTTTAAATAAAACACAATTAAAAAAATAAAATTTTTTTAACTGAATCGGAGCCGATTCAATACATTTATTTTCAGACCCGGCCGGCTAGAACGTTGGAGTTCAACTCCACTGTTCACGTTAGCAGTGGAGTTGAACTCCAGTTACTCCACTGTCAGCTCCATTTTTAACTTTAATTAAGTGAAAAGTGGAGTAAACAGTGGAGTTTACTCTACTGTTCACTTAATTAAAGTGAACAGTGGAGAGTTTGCCGTTAACTGTATAAGAACACAGCAGGAAAAGGCATGAAAAAATTGCTTTAGCTTAACCTACGGTGAAACCTCAATTTTGGTGGTTCCCACGAGCCAAACCACAACCACAACTTATAACCAAACACTAAATTATTGAGTTTGAAAAAAAAAGCAGCAGCTGCCGCGTTGCCAAACGGACTCATAGTCTTGTTGGGTCAATTAAAGAGGGTGTGGATTAACGTAGGCCCGGTTTCACTATGCAATAGAGACATTGAAGATAAAGCAGGAAGAGGAAAAGAAGCCTCAATCGCTCAACATGAGTGTTTGAAGTGGCTCGACTCAAAGAAACCAAATTCAGTTGTTTATATTTGCTTTGAAAGCATGGCAAACTTCATTGCCTCTCAGCTTAAGGAGATTGCAACACATCTCGAAGCTTCTGGGCATCAATTTATCTGGGTAGTTATAGTCAATAAGACAAGGAAGATTGTCTTCCTGAAGGATTTGAGGAAAGAATGAAAGGCAAAGGGCTAATTATCAGAGGAAGGGCACTCCAAGTTTTGATTCTTTATCATGAAGCAATAGGTGCATTTGTGACTCATTGAGGATGGAACTCAACTCTTGAAGGCAAAAGGCCAATATTTGACGAGCAATTCTATAATGAAAAGTTGGTGACTGATGTTTTAAAAACTGGAGTTAAGGGAATGCCGTAGAGTGCATGGAGATCATGTCAAAAGTGAAGCTGTAGAGAAGGCAATCACTCAAATTATGATGGGTAAAGAAGCAGAGCAAAGAAGCTAGGAGAAACGACCAGGAAGGCTGTTGAATAAGGTGGATCATCTTGCTCCGATTTCAATGCTTTGATTGAATAACTGAGGTGGGGTCGCCCTTGAAACAATGCATAGAATATTTTGTTTCTACTTAGTAGCGATTTTGGCAATTTATTTTCAGACAAGTCTTGAGAGTTGAAAGAGTAATCACAGCCGAGTTAATGACCAATCCAAATCAGTTCCCTTCCTAATGATTTAGGAATGACAAGTCCAGCTTATATATTTAGCCCAAATAACTATTCAAATAGAAAGGTTGAGCTTAGAGATACTACACTACAAATGAAGAACCCAATAGCTAGACATACAGGACAAACAATCATCACAAACTAGGAACGACCGTCTCCCTAGTAACAAATTCACCTTCTGAAGTTGGAGAACTTGCGAAAACTAGCCGCCACAAAATATCTATGTAGTCTTCGATGAAGTACAACCACCTGCGTCGTCAATATGGATTGATGTAGAGAACTGTTGCAATCATTATCACCATAATTGTATAACATACACCGAAACTGATGTAGAAAAACTCCATGTC
The DNA here is from genome assembly GCA_964019445.1 of Populus tremula. Taxonomy (NCBI): domain Eukaryota; kingdom Viridiplantae; phylum Streptophyta; class Magnoliopsida; order Malpighiales; family Salicaceae; genus Populus; species Populus tremula. Next base: position 43,121 of record CAXHTJ010001176.1, read on the forward strand.
TATGAAACCATCATCTTCTTGTTCATCATTAGGCACTGGCTGGGATGGCACTGCTTCCTCACTACAATTGTTTCGCAATGGAGGTCCACACAAGTTACTTGTGGTTACCTGACAAGTTACAAAAGTCAATTACATAATTATTTTTCCAAACAACCCTCATACTGGTGGTCTTCCATAATCTTTTTCCAAACAACCCTCATATTGTTTGATGAATTATTTTCTTTATCCCCATTCAAATGTTTTCATACATGAATACTGTAGAGTATATATTGCAGTGTGAGATAAGGTTAACTCATTGCATTTTCATAAATTGAAAGGATTTCTCTTCTTTTCTTTGTCAATTACAACACCTGCATAGAGGTCTTCATATTCAGAGTAAATGCTATTATAATGTTTTCATAGAGACTCCCATGGTTTGCAACTAATTCACTTGTATATCTTGGAACATAGCCATAAATGAAGATTCTTCTAGTTCAAGAAAATTAACCATGAAGCTCGTAGCTACAATTTTTAGACAGAAGGGTGGCAAAGTAAACTTCTGTACTCTGGAGGAAGTAAAAATAGATGTCTATGCATTTTGATGTCTATGTATGTTACTTGACCGACACTTGCTTATGTCATTATTTGTTTTTACTTTTGCTAATGATTCCTCGCATTTCTGATATCGCTGTGGTTTGTGAGCTCAGGGTTCTTGCTCGCTGCTACTAACTTCTCTATACATTGCCTGGTCATTAAGAGTGAAACGTAATGATTTACATGTGCAGAATGGAGACATTAAAGACGCATCTTTCGTTTTATTTCATAAATCAGTTTATAAAACATTCTTACAGAAATTCTATATCATGCGTTCACAAATATCGCATATAAGCAAATCAATCTAAACATAGCCATTGCTTGATCTTTATATATATATATATATAATGTAATACATTTAGTAGATGAAAAATGCATAATTTAGAAAAATATCTATTCTATTTAAAAATAATAGGGTGTTTGAATATTTACATACTTTCTTTACTTAAACAGCGGAGGTTAACTGCAAGCATATAACCCGTTAAAATCCCTCCAAGACTCAACTACAATAATTTGTTAACTGCATGCTACCTGATAAACTAATCATAGCTTAGAACATTCAGAATTCTATTATACATACATACATATACATACATACATATATATATATATATATATATATATATATATAATCCAGATAGCAATTTATAATAATTCCCGAAATCATTTCTGGCCATTATTGACATATATATAGTCCACGTATTCTTTACCACTTTCACCATAGCTATTTCTATAAAAACTAGATTAATGCACCGTTTATGGTATTAAAAACCAGAGAGAACAAGCTTTTCCTATGTATAAAATTTAGATAAAAAACTGTATCTATTCAAATCATTTTTTGGATCAAACAGTAGCCCCTGTAAAATACTTAAACTAACTATTGAATATATTCAGCAACACCGAAGTCTACAGCTTGCAGCTTCCCACAATGAAGATGCACGATCTACAACTAACGCTGCTGCATTATTAAGTTAAGCACGTGTTGAATAGGAGGCTACATTCTGTTGCAAAGTCTTCTATTTACAACTGATTTACAACTGCTACAACTGATTCGGTTGATAACACTTATGTAATACTATAAATATTGTAACAATTCATGAATGAATAAGAAGAATTCAGTACACACTTCAACATTCAATATGGTATCAGAGCTTTTTCTCTGATTTTGTTTTCTGCACTCTCAAGTTTCTTCATCTTCTTCATTTCATTCTCTCTGCATTCTTTCTCTTTACTTTCTGGCAATGGCTGGAACTACCTCAGAAATGGATCCTTCCAATCCTTTCTTTCTACATCATGGTGACAGTCCTGGCACCATGATCGTTTCAAAGCAGCTCAATGGTGAAAATTACAACTCATGGAAGAGGGCAATGATGATGGCTTTATCAGCCAAGAACAAACTCCAATTTATCAATGGTACTCTGCCTAAACCATCCAATCTATCTGACACTCAAGGGTTGGCATGGACTCGCTGCAACAACATGGTTCTCTCGTGGCTGTTGAATTCTGTTTCAACAGAGATTGCCAACAGTATTATCTACATTGATGATGCATCTGACATTTGGAACGATCTTCAGGAAAGGTTCTCTCAGCATAATGGGCCACGTATTTTTCAGCTTCAAAAGTCTATCTCGTCTATGTCACAGGATAATCATTCTGTAAGTGCATATTTTACTGCTATGAAAGGTTTATGGGATGAATTGGGCAATCATCAACCAATTCCTACATGCACACGTGGAGCATTGAAGACTATCCTATCATATCATCATCAGCAGCATGTTTACCAATTCCTCATGGGATTGAATGAGAATTTTTCACATATTCGTGGACAAATTTTGCTGATTGATCCATTGCCATCCATCAACAAAGTTTTTTCACTTATTGTTCAAGAGGAGAGGCAACGAATGATTTCATCCTCTAGCACTTCTTTCAATCCAAACACCACTGCTTTACTTACTAGGACAATACCTCCAACTCGTTTTGCTGGAAACCGATCTTCTTATCCCCGCAAAAATCGATCTATATGTTCTCACTGTGATGTTTCTGGCCATACTGTGGAAAAGTGCTACAGACTTCATGGCTTTCCACCAGGTTACAAGTTTACCAAAGGAAAGAATGTACCTCACAGCGTCCATCAGGTTTCTAAAACCACTGCCTCTCAGCTGCCTATTACTTATGCACAATGTCAGCAACTCATGGAGATGCTCAAACCATCCATCTCAGAACTTGACTCTTCTGTCAATCAAGTTTCCTCATCTGCCAATCCAGAATCAGAAGTTCTTACTCAAGGTGATACCTCACTCAATATGAAATGTGCAGGTACTCTTTCTAATATCTCTCAACTATCTACTCTAGATCCAAAACATTCTGTTTTTGCTTCTGCCTTGTCGATCACTCAATCAACTCCTCTCACCAATTCTATCAAAGCTCCTTGGATAATTGATACTGGAGCTACAGATCATATGATCTGTTCCACATCATTTTTTACACAGATTACTTCTATTGTTTCTAAAACAGTAAGATTGCCTAATGGAGAACATGCTTCAGTTACTCACATCGGTACCATTAAGCTTTCAGCCTCCCTTATCTTAACAGACGTACTTTGTATTCCTTCTTTTTCTTTCAATCTGATATCAGTCAGCAAGCTGATTCAAACCTTACAATGCTGTGTCATTTTTTTACCCAAATTCTGTTTTGTTCAGACCATTACAAGCTAGAGAACGATTGGTGTGGGTAAAGAAGCGGGAGGTTTATATCATTTGCTGCAAATTCCAGTTTCTGCTTTATCTAGAACTTCTCTGTGTTCCAGTCCTGTTCCACCCATGTTTCAGCCTCCAATCACTGATCTCACCCCTGCTAGCTTTTTTGTTCATTCTGTAAACACTAGTCTATGGCATTACAGATTAGGCCACCCTTCAGACTTTTCTTTGAAATTACTCTCTCATGTAATCCTTCAAGTGTTACATGAATCTAATACAAATTACAGCATTTGCCCATTGGCTAAACAACATCGTTTATCCTTTCCTCACAGCCTTACACATTCTGCAAATCCGTTTGATCTCATTCACTGTGATCTTTGGGGCCCCTTCTCTACTAAGTCCATTAGTGGTTCTTCCTATTTTCTAACTATTGTCGATGATTATAGCAGATTCACATGGATTCACCTCTTAGACAATAAGTCTCAAACCAGCACTCATATTCAATCTTTTTTTACTATGGTTGAGACACAATTCAATACAACCATAAAGTCCCTTCGATCAGATAATGGTGTTGAATTTCACATGAGTCCATTCTATACATCGAAGGGTGTAATCCATCAACTGAGTTGTGTTGAAACCCCTTAGCAAAACTCCACTGTTGAACGCAAACACCAACATATTCTGAACGTTGCTTGATCCCTTCAGTTTCAATCTCATTTATCCTTACCATTTTAGGGAGATTGTGTGCTTATTGCAGTACATTTAATCAACCGTATTCCCACCCCAGTCTTACACAACAAATCACCTTATGAAACTTTGTTCCATTCTCGTCCATCCTATTCTCATTTGAAAGTGTTTGGATGCCTCTGCTATGCCTCTACCTTACTTAGACATAGACATAAATTCGACCCTAGAGCTAAACCATGTATATTTCTTGGCTATCCTTCTCACATCAAGGGATACAAACTCTACGATTTACACAAACATACAGTTTTTGTCTCCCGCAATGTCATATTCCATGAAACTATCTTTGCTTTTGCACTTACACACCCTATTTCTTCTACTGATTCTGTTCTTCCCTTACCTTTCACCCTGCATGAATCAGTAGATCTTTCCAATGCTCCAATGCCTTCTCATTCTTCTATTTTTCAATCTGTTACTCCGTCACCCTTCAATTCTACCTTACCTTCCCCTTCTCTATCTTCTGACTTAGCACCTCTTCTACCATCCCCTTCTGAGCTCATTTCTCAGCCATGCAGGAGGTCTTCTAGGATAAAACACAAACCTGGATATTTGCATGACTATCATTGTCATGTTGCCACCTCCTTTTCAGCACCTGCACCTTCCTCTTCAGTTTCAGGTATTCCTTATACTCTTTCATCCGTTCTTTCATACTCTCATCTTTCTCCTGCTCAGAAATGTTATAGCCTTTCTATCTCTGCTCTTACTGAGCCTACTTCCTATACTCAAGCTATTCGTAGTAAGGAATGGTGTGATGCTATGGATACTGAAATCAAAGCTCTTGAACTGAATAACACATGGACTGTTGTTGATCTCCCTGCATCTAAACACATTATTGGCTGCAAATGGGTTTATAAAGTCAAATTAAAATCTGATGGCACTTTGGAGAGGTATAAAGCTAGGCTTGTTGCAAAGGGATATAATCAGTGTGAAGGGTTGGATTATTATGACACTTTCTCTCCTGTGGCTAAGCTCACCACTGTCAGAACCATTTTAGCAGTTGCTGCTGTCAAACACTGGCATCTTCATCAATTGGACGTGAATAATGCCTTTCTTCATGGTGATTTAGTTGAAGAAGTATACATGACATTGCCACCTGGTTTTGCTAAAGCGGGGGGGTCCAAGGTCTGCAGGTTACATAAATCACTCTATGGTTTAAAGCAATCTTCGCGGCAATGGTTTGCCAAATTTTCTTCTGCCTTGCTTGAATTTGGTTTCGTGCAGTCCAAGGCTGATTACACTTTGTTCACACGATCTACAACAGATTCCTTTATTGCTCTATTAGTTTATGGTGATGACATCGTTGTTGCAAGTGATAATTCAGCTGCTGTTTCCATATTCATTCACATGCTTAACGATAGATTTAAGCTTAAAGACCTTGGTCCATTGAAGTATTTTCTTGGGTTGGAAATAGCTCGCAGTGAGCTTGGGATTTTGTTTGTCAGCGCAAGTATGCCTTGGACATACTTGAACTACTGGTTTGTTGGCTTCCAAACCGGCCAAAGTTCCTATGGATCCTAATGTGAAATTTCTAGAGATTCTGGCCAACTTTAGCTGATCCTACTTCCTACAGACGCTTATTGGAAGATTACTTTATCTCACTCTCAGTAGACCTGATATTTCTTTTGTTGTTCAGGTTTTAAGTCAGTTTATGGACAAGCCACGGGCTCCTCATCTTGATGCAGCCTCAAGTTCTACGATATATTAAAACCTCTCCAGCTCAGGGCATGTTCTTTCCAGTCCTTTCTAGCCTACAACTGAAAGCATTTGTGATTCAGACTGGGCTGGTTGCTTGGACTCTCGACGATCAGTCACAGGCTATTGTGTCTTTTTGGATAATTTTGATTTCGTGGAAATCCAAGAAACAAACTACAGTCTCTCGTTCTTCTGCTGAGCTGAGTACAGAGCCATGGCTCTACCTGCTGTGAAATTGTGTGGCTTCGCAACCTCCTCACTGACTTACATATTCCACTACAACCTGCTCTCCTTTATTGTGATAGTAAAGCTGCTCTTCACATTGCTGCAAACCCTGTTTTCCATGAACGTACCAAACACATTGACATTGATTGTCATGTGGTTCGTGAGAAAATTCAATCCGGTGTTCTTCGCACTTTCCACGTTTCTTCTCAACACCAGTTGGCCGATATTTTTACCAAAGCTCTTGGTTCATCTCTTTTTCATCCCTTATTATCCAAGATGAGCGTTCATAACATTTATTCTCCCTAACATGTTTATGAATCTCATCTTGAGGGGGCCGTATTGAATATATTCAGCAACACCGAAGTCTACAGCTTGCAGCTTCCCACAATGAAGATGCACGATCTACAACTAACGCTGCTGCATTATTAAGTTAAGCACGTGTTGAATAGGAGGCTACATTCAATTACATTCTGTTGCAAAGTCTGTTATTTACAACTGATTTACAACTGCTACAACTGATTCGGTTGATAACACTTATGTAATACTATAAATATTGTAACAATTCATTGAATGAATAAGAAGAATTCAGTACACACTTCAACATTCAATACTAACAACTTCTAACTTTATTATCTAATTGTTAACCTAATACTTCTATGCCATTTAACAACCACTAAGCAATCATATTTCCATGATCTATACCACTAAGCAATTATTTTTTCATAACCTATTTAATTAATCTGAAACTTTTCTAAATATAATGTTTTTCTTTATCTCAAAATCAAGAAAACATAATGTTAGCTCATTACAGCATTTAACAGTTTTACCAACATTAAAAATATTCCAATTAGTTTTGTTGGCATGTAACCTCACCAAACAATTTGCGTGGACCGTATTGACTAGTTGTTTATTTTTGTTGTAATTAATGAGAAAGTGGATATACCACTCTCTCTTCATTATAGCATTACTGGCCAAGATAGGTCGTGAAAGCGGATGCTTGACTTGTTGTGTGCCATTTTGATTTTTAAACACAAACATTCAGTAATTTCCTAGTGATTTCCTTATATATACCGGTGGTTTTCCATAATCTTTTTCCAAACAATCCTCTTTAGACTCATTAGACTCGGCTCGGGAGTTAACTCGGGATAAAATTTGTGTCAAAATTTTTGATCCATCCCAGATCAACTTGGACTAACCTCAATTTTATGTGTGTGGGTCAAAACAACATTATTTTTTATATATAAACATAAATATGAATGTCGAGCTCATTTATAATCTTAAAAGGTAGTATATTAATAGTTGAATCATCATCCACCAAGATACAATTCACCATGTTTTCGTTGACACATCTTTTAATAGAAAAAAGTTGTTTATCGAGTTTTGATCCAAGCAACAAGTCTTTATCATTAAAAGATATCTTTGTGGTGTGTACACCTTGAGACAAGTTGAAAGAGTTAGTCATGACAAGCTTGGTAGGAGTTTTCTTTATAGTTTTCCCATTTTTTATGTTAAATTAGGAAGATATCAATGAGAAACTAAACTTGAAGATGGACTATATCATTTTTAACTTCTTGATCAGAAGACTCCAACATGATGGTCAGTGCATAAAAGTTTTTTTAAAAAACTAGCGAAAACAAAGTAATTAAACAAGACAGACTTGGGCTTCCACAGATAAATATAGTTACTACAATTCTCTATTAAAACGATCAACAATAAGGCTAAGCTATGAGGTCAACACTTCTGGCATGATGTTTGGTTGATAGATTCTTGTCTTGTAGTTCAATTTCCTAGACTATATAGTCTACCTGAAGATCAAGTTTCCTCTGTAGCTAATATGGGTGTGTGAGATGGATTTTTATGGATATGGAATTTCAAATAGAGAAGTGTTCCAAAAATAAGAGAGATAGGATCTTTTGATTCTTTATTTGATAAGATATCAAAAGTGGTGTCATAAAGTGAAGTTTTGGATAAATTGATTTGAAAATCCAACTTTAATAGGGTTTATTCGGTTAAATCTATGTGTTTTCTTCTATCATCTCCTAACTATTAACACAATCAGAAAATTGACAAACACAAATGAATACACTAATAGAATATTTTTGTTAGTAAATTACAGTAAATTTTTCTGATTGAATATACCCTCGCAGTATCAATCAATAAACACCAACACAAATATTTTCTCGATATATATCGAGTGAATTACATTGAAAAGGAATGAAAGGACCCTCCTCTCTCTCTCCCATCTCTTCTTTTTTTCTCTATTTTTATCTGCAACAAACACCACAAACCTCCCAAATTTTATCACAAATCAACATCCCACTACAAATTTAGCCAACCCAACATCCAATTTGTCATCATCTCTATGTAGACACAATTTTGAGCACCTGAAATTAAACAAGCACACGTGTACAAATATATGATTATATTAAATATATAACCAGGTACAATCTCTATCTAGGTATTCTTTTCAAAAGAATAAGACAATCCTATGATTCTTCCCTTGGAGTTGATATATGGTGACTTGATTTATTTGACGAATCAAGCCAAGATTTATACTTTGCAAGAATGGGAATTTGGGCGTGTATTGCAAAACGAGATTTGGTGATTTGATGATTTAAAGAGTACCTTTGATTTGTTTTCAAAGTATTGTTGAAGAACTCTAGTGGGGCGTTTTAGGCTTGATCCAATAAAGCTTCATTCTTTGTAGACTTCAAGCGTAGATAAAGGAGGCTTGAAAACTTTTGACAGAGCTTCCTTGCTTAAAGAGTGATAAGTGCAAAATATACATATGTTTTTACTCCTTTTACACTATGATTTTTAATGTATTTTGAGAATATTTGAGTTTATTGGAAGTTATTTTTATGATTTTGGCATGTCTAAGAGACTATGAACTAATTGCTTAAGATAAGAAATTCTAGATTTTATGTTCTAGACCTAGCTTCTTATGACAGGTTTTTCGTCAAGTTAGTGTTCCCAAATGAGAACGTGGGCTGAATCTAAGTTGAATTACACATGTCAAGCTTTCCAGGAAGGTATTATGGGTAAAAACCCGATCTCTTTTGGATCTCTAATTAGACCTGCAAACTCGAGTCAGAATCCTACTCATAACAAGATTCTTTACTTTCACACTAGATATTCAAACAGGAATATCTTGAGTTTCAAATATCAAAATCAAGAGATTAAAAAGCCCAAATTCTTCTACGCATTTAGGACTATAACTTTGATAAGGACTCCAAGTCAAATAAGATCATTTTGAAGGCCAAAATCCGAACGCAATTTGAAGGATGAGATGGGTCTCTTGATCTGATCAGGAAACTAACGGTGTCAAGCATTCTACTACGACTGAGAGTCTGAATAAAAAAATGGTGGGCCTTAGGACCTAAAAAAGATTTAGATCAAGCCTCTAACTGCAATGAATGAATGAATACAGCACTGATAGTCGGATATTGCAAGAAACCAAGTCAGAAACAAAGTCTAAGTTGCAGCAGAGTTGGAATTACGGCAGAGATATGACAGCAACAAAGTTAGTTTTCAAAATAAATTCTGAGAGATTTATCCAACCTTAAGGACTAGATAAAAAAATGAACAAATTAAGTATCATGAATAATTCTAATTAGCCTAATAATCCTAAAGAAATTATGTAGCCAAGGAAGAGGATAAATAGAGCAGAACATAGCTGAAACAACATTCGAAAAACATTTATTTCTTCTCTGCTTTGTCAATTTTCCAAGAACTATGAATTAAACTCCTGAATTTGGTTCAAAAGGGATACACACCATCTCCATTAGCAAGTTGTGAGAAGTAATGTTATCATTGTAATTTTTTCAGATTCAAATATTTATTTTTCCTTGTTCAGAATCATGTTATTGATTGTTATTCAAGCTTATTGAATTGTTTTGAGATGGCATGCATGCTTTCTTGTTTTTTCAATTCATGATTGTTATTAGGGATTAGAGTAAGAAGCAAAATAATTAATTTGATTGTTGCAACTCTCATCTTGATTTATTAGGGAAGAATAAACTAAGTTAAATTGTCAAGCTTTTGAACGTTTGCTTAGAATAAATGCACATATTTTATTCCTAGACTACTACCGAATAAATGCAAATTGCTTTCAATATTACATTCACTTGATGGTAAGAAATCGATTAGAAAGCTTTTTTATAATTAATGTACTTGTAATCTCATTTATTTCCCTCAGCTTTAAGGAATATCAAATTTATTTGCTTGACATGAAAGCATATTTATTTTACTTTGATGACCAATAGAATTATAGGAATGGCTGTGTGGACCCTTGAACTGATTTAACAACATATCAATTTATTATTTTTGGAATTATTGTTTCTTGATTTTTTTCATTCAAACCCCCGTTCTTTCTTATTTTAGTATATTGTAGGAAGATGAAATGAATTTTCCTTTAGGTTCGACCTGGTTTTCACGATCATATTTACTACAAATTTATTTTGTTTGTGATAGTTAAGTCAAAATTATATTTTGATGGTTCCAACGACCGCCTAAAAAGCTTGTTTTAAAGGAAATTTATATCTCCAAAAATCATTTCCTCCTTTTCTCTCAATTAAGGCACTCTATTTATAGAAAATTTGTTTTTTTCATTTTCTTTTGTGTTACCATGTTATTTCCAAAGAGGAAAACAAGCTTGTGCACGTGGCCGACCTTATTTTCATAGAATAGGAGGATTTTTATTTTTCTTTTTCTTTTGTAATCAGGAAAGGCTCCCTGGTGGGGTTATAAAAGAACACCACATTGCCTTTCTTTTTTGTCACCAACTTAGCAGTCCTTCTACTCCTTCACAAACAGTGCAGCATCCACCTAGCTGGCCAGCATCACCAACGGTCTTAGCAGGTATGCATGGCTCTTCAGTATTTGTTTTACGGTCTTATCAGGTATGCATGGCTCTTCAGTATTTGTTTTACAACTGCAAGTTTTTTTTTGCTTTTATATGCATGCAGGACACAATTCTGAGTTTATGCAGGTGAAATAATCTTTAAACTTCTAACCAAAGCTCATGATAACAGTAACTTAAACTTCTCTCTTTTATAAAGGCATTTGCATCGTCTTCCTATTTTTGACCGCATGGAGAAAAGTGAAATTGTGAAAGGCCTAGAATAAAGAAAAGGGCAGAGAAATAGAGACCAGTAGTAGAGGAGAAGACAGGGAAACAATCATCCAAGGGAGCGGGGAAGAATCCTATAGAGAGGTTTCTCTGTTTTGAGGAGTGGATTTATGTAGGCTGAGTTTGATTTGGCTTTGGTTGGGGTTTGTTGTTTTCTGATTTTGCTTCTAATTCAAAGACCGAGACTTAGAAAGCATATTATATGTGTGTTAACCCGTGTCTGCTCCTGCAACTGCATGATGGATGGCGCGAGCTTGCCATTGAAAGAAACTTGACTAAACTTGATAGAATTGTTTGTGAGTTCTTATTGTAGGGCTGCGAGCTATTGTCAGCCCCATTCGACTATTGTTTGCTACTAGAAATCATAGAAGGAGTCTGCTGATTCTCAGCATGTCTTGTGACTTTGCTAATCCTTAGCTTGTCGTTGTGACGATGGTGATCGAGGGCTCTGTTTTTTTTTCTTTACTATAGTGCAGCATCGCCAAACAGCCTTTCATCCAAAAAATTATTGGAATGAAATGTCATTGAGATTAATTGCTGAAATCACGAGGATAGAATCCATTAGCTCCACAAAATATGTATCACCATGATCCCAGCCAAATTCTGTGTAAATAGTTATTACTTTCAATACTTGGCAGCCTTGTATATGATATAAGAACATGATCTCATATTTAGAAAAGCAATAAATAATAATATATCATTGTAACATGATATCAGTGCGTCAACTCTAGGACCTGTCTGATTCTTTCTATGAACCAATAGAAAGAAAGGGAAAGAAGACAGAATTCTGGAAGATTGAGAAAATGAGAGATCTTACCCCCCCAATAGAAAACTCCCAAGCAAATCCTTCAACCCTTGCTGACTTAACATCCAGAATATCACAGATGTTGAGTCAGACAACAACTGCAGCAACTCATGAATCTGTTGCTGCACCAATCGGTATCAAGTTAAATGACACGAACTATGGACTCTGGTCCCAAGTTGTCGAGATGTATATCTCTGGTAAAGACAAGTTGGGATACATGAATGGAGATCTTCCACAACCTACAGAGACAGATCCTACTTTCAGAAAGTGGAGAATTGAAAATGCAGTGGTAAAGGATGGCTAATCAACTCCATGGATCCAAAACTAATTGGAAATTACATCAGATTTCCAATGGCTAAGGCAGTATGGGATGCTATTGCCACAACGTATTTTGATGGCTCCGACGCCTCACAAGTCTATGATCTCAAGAGAAGGGTGACAAGATTCAAACAGGGGGAAGGATCAATTGAGACATATTACAACACTCTTCAAGGTCTTTGGAGAGAGATTGATTTTCGGCGTCCAAATCCCATGAAGTGTGAAGTTGATACACAGAAATATAACTCTATTATACAAGAAGATAGAGTTTATACTTTCTTGGACGGACTTGATGATCGCTCGGAAAAGATTCAAGCTGATGTGCTTCAACTTCACCCTTTTCCAACAATCGAACAGACATATGCCCATGTCCGATGAGAAGATCTGAGATAAATAGTGATGCTATCAAAAGCAGATACCATTTCCAGCATGGCCATGATATCAAAAGGAGGACAAAAATCACAACAGCAACCTTCTCTTCAGATGGTAACAGATGGGAAGCTAGGCATGAAATCAAAAACACAAGCTGGGGGAGGTGGTTGTACACTGTGGGAATATGAAACATACTAAGGAAACCTGTTTCAAGCTCCATGGATATCCGGACTGGTGGCATGAACTCAAGACAAAGAAAAAGCGTGAAAGTGGTCGTGCTACACTTGTCAGTGCTGAGAGCTCTTCTTTTTCTTCCATCAAACCTCACCTTTCTCTTATATCTCAGGAGGATTTTTCACCAGCAGCAGCAAATTATTCCCTAGCCCAGAATGAATCAGGAACCACGGTTGGATTATTGATTCTGGGACAACTAATCACATGACATTCAATCCACAAGACTTTATTGAAACGACTCAACCAAAACGGATCACATGCATAACCAATGCAAACAGTGAAAAATATCCAGTTACTGGGGCTGGAGAAGTGGCACTGTCATCCTCTTTTTCTTTATCAAACACTCTACTTGTTCCAACTCTTTCCAATAAATTATTATTGGTAGGACAAGTTACTGAGGATTTGAACTGCTGCCCACTAATCTATCCTAAAATTTGCTTGTTTCAGGATATTCTAACTAAGGAGATTATTGGTTGTAGTACTAAACAAGGGGGGTTGTACTACATTGATGACTTCAGTGTTGTCAGGCGAACAATGTTCGTCATCTTGGTAACAAAGAACATGATATCTGGTTGTGGCATCACTGCTTGGGACACCCGTCATTCTCCTACTTAAAACATTTATTTCCTAGTTTGTTTTGCAACTCAGACAATACAATGTTAAAATGTAAAACCTACATTTTAGCTAAAAGTCATCAAGTTTCCTATCCAATAAATTCAAAAAGTGTGAGACACCATTTATGTAAATTAACTCGGACATATGTGGACCAGCTCCCGTTTCAGTTTCTTCAGGCATCAGATGGTTTGTGATTTTTGTGGATGACTGCACACGCATGACATTGCTATATTTGATGAAAAGTAAGAATGAGGTAGCAAGGATTTTTCGCTCTTTCCATAATATGATCAAGACCCAATTCTCTACCAAACTTCAAATCCTCCGTTCTGACAATGGTGGGGAGTATGACAATAAAGAGTTGCAAGAGTACTTCCAAGCATGTGGGCTATACCATGAGACAATATGCTCCCAAACACCACAGCAAAATGTTGTTGCAGAGAAGAAGAATAGACATATCTTGGAAACAACTTGGGCCTTCTTAACAGCAGCAAATGCACCTCCACGGTTTTGGACAGATGTAGTCACAACTGCTGTCTACTTGTTGAACCGACTGTCGTCTAGGGTGTTAAACTTTAGTACTCCATTACAAGCTCTCGCCCATCATGTGCCTCTCCCGTTTATACTTATGCTTCCACCAAAAATATTTGGATGTGTAGCTTATGTCCATCTTCACAAAAATCAAAGAACCAAACTTCATCCTCTCCCGTTTATACTTATGCTTCCACCAAAAATATTTGGATGTGTAGCTTATGTCCATCTTCACAAAAATCAAAGAACCAAACTTCATCCATGTGCGGTGTAGTCCATTGCATATTCCTGGGCTATACACAGTATAAGAAGGGCTACAGATGCTATGATCCTGCAACAAGATGCCTTTACATTACAATGGATATTACATTTCTAGAAACTGAATACTTCTTTCAAGAGTGAGGTTCTCATTCTTTTCTTTAGGGGGAGATGATTGGTGAAGAGCAGAATATGGACCATACTTATAATTGGGAGAACTGGCCATGGTTTAGAGACACAAACACAAGAGTTGGGTAGAATAACAAGACAGAGAATGAACATAAACATTGAACATGAACATGAACAAGAACAGCCCCCTCTCGGTTCAGTATCAACCAATCATTGTCCTAAGAATAATCTTGAGGTACAGTTCCCAAATCTCTCTCTTAATAATATTAAAGATAGTTTTGTTGGCTACAAATTACCTCTTAAGTGCAACCGCAGCAAGCCACCAAGTCGATACTCACCAGACCATAAAGAGGAGAAAACTAAATATTCAATTGCTAATCATGTCAGTACCCAAAGATTGTCACACCCACTCAAGACCTTTGTGCAAAAGCTGTCTTCTGAACACATCCCAAACACAGTGCAAGAAGCCTTGAGTAATCCAAAATGGAATCAAGTAATAATCGAAGAAATGGCAACTTTACAAAAGAATGAAACATGGAAGATCATGCCACTACCAAAAGGGAAGAAAGCAATAGGAAGTAAATAGGTATTCTCTATTAAATACAAGGCTGATGGATACAAGGCAAGGCTTGTCGTAAAAGGATATACGTAATCATATGGCATTGACTATCGGGGGAAGTTTTCACCATGGAAAAATTAAATACAATCAGGGCATTGCTGTCAATCTCTGTGAATTTAGATTGGCCACTCCAATAGTTCGACGTCAAAAATGTGTTCCTTCATGGGAACCTTGAAGAAAAAGTGTATATGGATGTCCCACCAGGCTTTGCTACCTCATATGCTGGAGTAGTGTGCAAGTTGCAGAAGGCACTATATGGTCTGAAATAGTCACCAAGGGTGTGGTTTGGATGGTTTAGTTTAGCCATGAAGAAGTACAGCTTCAAACAAAGAAATTCATATCACACTTTATTCCTAAAACATCGAGGGAAAATGGTAATTATAGGATAATTATAGGAAATGATGAGGAGGAGATCTTGAGCTTGTAAGAACATCTAACGAATGAGTTTGAAATGAAAAAACTTGGAGGACTAAAATTTGTTTTGGGGATTAAAGTGGCTCGATCAAGTAAAGGGATATTTCTCTCACAAAGAAAGTATGTACTTAACCTACTAGCTGAGACAGGTATGCTTGATTGTAAACCAGCAGACACACCAACAGTCCAAAACCACAAACTAGGAGAGCATCCAAATCAAATACCCACTAATAAAGAAAGGTATCAGCAGTTAGTTGTGAAGTTGATTTATTTATCTCATACTCGACTAGACATTACCTATGTTGTGAACTTGGTGAGTTAGTTTATGCATAGCTCAAGTGAAGAGCATATGGAAGCTATGATCCGGATCTTATGATAGTTGAAGGCATCTCTAGGAAAAGGGCTTATGTTCATGAAGTATAACCACCTAAACATTGATAGGTATAAAAATGCAGATTGAGTCGGAAACATTGTTGATAGAAAGTCTATTTTTGGGTATTTCACTTTTGTTGGAGAAAACTTAGTCACTTGGAGAAGTAAGAAACATAAAGTTGTGGCATTATCTAGTGCAGAGACTGAGTTTCTTGGCATGGCCAAAGGACTTTGCGAGCTTCTTTGGTTAAGGGAGTTGGTGGAAGAAATTGGCTACTCATCTTGGCCAACCATGAGGTTGTTTTGTGAGAATAAAGCAAATATATAAATTGCACAAAATCCAGTTCAACATGACAAGATAAAACATGTTGAAATAGATCAATATTTTATCAAAGAAAAGCTTGAGGCCAAGATAGTTCAATTCCCATTTGTAATATCAGAAGACCATCTAGTGGATATTCTCACAAAAGTTGTTTCAAGCAAGATGTTTTATAACTCGCTAGACAAGTTGGACATTAAAGGCATCTGTGCACCAACTTGAGGGAGAGTGTTGGCATAAACTATCATTGAGATTAATTGCTAAAATCACGAGGATAGAATCCATTAGCTCCACAAAATATGTATCACCATGATCCCAGCCAAATTCTGTGTAAATAGTTATTACTTTCCGTACTTAGCAGCCTTGTATATGATATAAGAACATGATCTCTTATTCAGAAAAGCAATAAATAAGAATATATCATTGTCACATAAATGACCTTGCTAGCGACTCCCCATATTTTCCTTGTTGCCTGCATCAATTCTATGTGATATCCAATTTCTTATTCAACTTGTACATAACGTCCTTTTTTTTGTATTTAGGCCCTTGTAGATTTTGCTTCAGCGAGTTCTGCCCCCTAGGGCTCATAGTAATATTTTGCAAGCAAGGGCTCGCTTTCATCTTCCCAATGGATCAATAACAAGCTACTGCAGTAGTAAAAGCTTCTATCCAACCAGCTAGTGCGAGGCCTTCCCCTGTTGCTAGCAATGTAGCTTCTTCAAGTAGCTAAAGTTCTGCTTCAATAAATGCCACGACATCAGCAATAACTAGTGCTAAAACAATAAGCTTCAACTACCCAAACTTCCTTGGCAATTTTGCAGAATGGTGCGTACGAGATTCGAATCCCTGAACATGTTGGGGGCCACAACAACTTACAAAGGAACCCATCCTCAGGCTGTCTTTCTTCAATGGATCAATTTTATTCTTCTTGAATGCTTCATCCTTCATAGCTTCAGCGACAGCAACAACCATTCATATAGACACAACAAAGCCAACAGGATCATCAAAATCCAAGTATTTCTAGTGGCTCCTCGTCATCCCAGAAGCATTTGCAGAATCAACATCATAAACCACATGGGAGTGAATTAGGTGGAATCAGCAGCGATCATCAAGATCCAACCATCTGCAGAATCATCAACAGAATCATTCCCTGCCGAACTAGTAGCGGCAGCTGATGCAAAATCAGAATTTTACTCACAAAGAACTCTTAACCTTGGGTCTGTTGAATATTAAACTCAATCAATCTAGAAGGTCAAGGAAGGCAACCACCGCCTCACCGGCCACCAGCTGTCACCGACCAGCCACCAGCTGCCACCGCCTAGCTGCATTCACACCATCGACCGCCAATAGTTTTCACACCATGACGGTTGAATTTTGAGCCGACTGAATTTGTGTATAAATATGCATCTAAGCTAAGGTTATTATAAGTGTGGAGAGAAGAGAGAAACACTAGATATATATAGAGAGAGAGAGAGGGCGTGTATTAAGATTGTGTGTTGTTGTAAGCTTTTGTTTTTTGTAATAAAACTTTCTCCCACCAACAATTGGTATCAGAGCCCCGTTCGTCAGAAAACAGAAGTGTTTTGGGGTATATCCGAATTTTCAAAGTTATCCAAAACAAGTTTTGATCAATCCACAGTGTAGATCTCATCAAGACGAACTCACTGTCGCAAGAATCAGCCTGATCGGAGCCGAAGGTAGCCCACACACGTCGCCTGAAGATTCTGCCCTGTTGACCATGCGCAGCCAACGCGCGCCAGAGGTTGAAGACGACTGACGTGCACGCGCGCCATATATTGAGCCGAGCCGAGCCTCTTACGCCGAGTCCTAGCCGAGCCTTAAGCCGATCCAGCCGAGCCGTACACCGAGCCGCTCCGAGCCGCCAACGCGCCGAGAGAATATTCCCGGTTCAACCCAGCGAACCGCCCGCCGTACAGAATTGGTTTTTTCACCGGTTCATCCATTTTCTGACCCAATTTCTTAAAAGTCAGATCGGTTCCCTACTATTTGGACCATTCCGGATCGATCTACAGTGTTAGTTTGGCCAAATTCGGCTCCCAGAAAGGTGAAATAGTCATTAAAAGAGCAAAATGACTACAGAAGGTACACATATACTCATCCCGAAGCTGACCAAAGACAACTATGATAGTTGGTGCATCAGATTGAAGGCATTCCTTGGTTCACAAGAGTGTTTGGATATTGTACAAACTGGTTATAATGAACCAGAGTCCAAAGAAATAGAAGATGTTTTACAAGAGGCACAGAAGCAAGCCCTCAAAGTCAACAGAAAGAAAGGACAACAAAGCAAAGACCATCATCTATCAAGGTCTTGATGAAGATACATTCGAGATAATAGCTTCCGCTGAAACGTCACATGATATATGGGAGGCTCTCCAACAGAAATACAAAGGTGCTGACAGAATCAAGAAGATTCGTCTTCAATCTTTGAGAGGAGAATTCGAATTATTAAATGAAGTCCTCAGAATCTATTTCTGATTATCACACAAGGATTATGGTGATAGTCAACCAGATGAGGAGAAATGGAGAAGCCATCATCGATCTCGAATTAGAGAAAATTTTGAGATCCATAGATCCAAAATTTGATTGTTGTTGTCGCAATTGAAGAGTCCAAGGAAGTGGACAAGTTGACAGTGGATGAGCTTATGAGTTCTTTGCAAGCTCATGAGCAGAAGATTGTAATGCGAAATGAAGATAAGGCCATTGAGCATGCCTTACAAGCAAAGCTGTCTTCAAGGACAGATATGAGCAAGGGGAGACTTCAACAAGTGGCTACACCACTCAAGCAGGAAGTCAACAATCCAGAGGAGGATTCAAGATTCCAAGGAAGAGGATCTTGGAATACAAGCTTCAGAGGAAGAGGTGGTAGAAACACCACCAGAGGAGGCCGAGGACAACAAGCATTCACTCCTAGAGGAAGAGGAGGCGGTTACAATAACCGTGACAAAGAAATATCAAATGTTATAGCTGCAATCAATTTGGGCACTATAGCACTGAATGCCGAGGAAAGCTCCGTTGGAGATACGTGAGCAAGCCAACTATAGAGAAGGATGACAGAGAAAGCATCTGCATTTCTTGTCCAACAAGACTTGATGAGAAACAGAGAATATATGGTATCTAGATACTGGAGCCAGCAATCACATGTGCGGCTACCGAGAGTTATTTGGTGATCTAGATGAGACCAAGCAAGGTCTAGTTACTTTTGGAGATACCACAAAGGTTCCATTCAAAGGTAAAGGCAGCATCCCAGTCAAGTTGAAGAAGGCGATTCCAGCTACATCGCCGATGTGTATTATGTCCCAGCCATAAAGCAGAACCTGATCAGCTTAGGTCAACTTTTGGAGAGAGGATATATTTTTACTCGAAGAATTGTCATCTGACAATTAGAGACAACAATGGGAGATTAATGGCCTACGTGAAAATGTCCAAGAATAGGATGTTTCCTTTGAACATCCAGTATGATGCAACAAGGTGTTTGAGTGCCATCACCAACAGTGAAGAATGGCTTTGGCACCTGAGGCTTGGACATCTGAATTTCACAAGTTGAAGATGCTAGCAAGCAAGAAGATGGTCAAAGGTTTGCCTCACATTGATCATCCAGATGAAGTCTGTGAGAGTTGTGTCCTCAGCAAACATCACAGATCCAGTTTTGCCAAAGAAGTCAACTGGAGAGCAAAGAGGCCACTGGAGTTAGTACACACAGATGTGTGTGGCCCAATACGCCTATGTCGACTGGACAAAATAGGTACTTCCTCACTTTTACTGATGATTTTAGTAGAAAGACGTGGATATACTTTCTGAAGAGGAAGTCAGAAGTATTCAATTGTTTTAAAGATTTTAAAGCAATTGTGGAGAAGCAAACTGGTTACACGATCAGAACCGTGAGATCTGATCAAGGTGGAGAATATACAGCAAATGACTTTGAAGCCTTTGTACACAACAAGGCATCAGACATCAGACGACACCAGCTTATACACCACAGCTGAATGGTGTAGCAGAAAGGAAGAATCGCACGATTCTTGACATGGCAGAAGTCTGCTCAAAGCAAAGAAGTTGCCCAAGCAATACTGGGCTGAAGCTGTATCATGTGCAGTGTATCTACTGAATCGCTGCCCAACCAGAAGTTTGCAAGGATCACTCCAGAAGAAGCATGGAGTGGTCACAAACCAAGTGTTACTCATCTACGAGTCTTTGGTTGTGTGGCATATGCAAAGATCCCAGATGCAAGAAGGAGAAAGCTCGATGATAAAGCGAGAAATGCATCTTTGTCGGATATGGTGAAAGAAGGATGGGATACAGGCTGTATAATCCCATCACGAAGAAGGTGATTACGAGTAGAGATGTTATCTTTGAAGAAGATAAATCTTGGGCATGGAATGATGATCAAGAAGCAGTCAATGGATCAACACTGATTTGATCCTTGAAGGTGAAGAAGTACCAACAGTACTTGTCGAAGAACCGATTGTGCCAGCAGCTGAACCACAAAGTCCGGCACAGTTTCCCTGTATTCAACAGGAGGAACACACCAGGAGCATCATCATCAACACACCATCAGCATCCTCATCAGAAGGACCAAGAAGGATGCGGAATCTTGAAGAGTTGTACGATACCACTCAGGTCATGGAAGATACAACTCTGTTTTGTTTCTTTGCAGATAGTGACCCATTAAGCTTCAATGAAGCTGTCACAGAAGAGAAATGGATAAAGCAATGGATGAAGAAATACATGCCATTGAGAAGAATGATACCTGGAAGCTGACTTATCTACCAGAAAACAAGAAAGCAATAGGTGTCAAATGGGTCTACAAGACGAAGAAGAACGCCAAAGGAGAAGTGCAAAGATACAAAGCCAGATTAGTGGCTAAAGGCTACAAACAGAGAGAAGGCATTGACTATGGAGAAGTATTTGCTCCAGTAGCCCGGCTAGAGACAATCAGACTGATGATCTCACTAGCTGCACAACATAGATGGAAGATCTATCAACTCGATGTGAAGTCAGCATTTCTGAATGGCTTCCTAGAAGAAGAGAATCTATGTTGAACAACCACTTGGATACATTGATGCTGAAAATGAAGGCAAAGTATACAAGTTGAAGAAGGCTCTCTATGGTTTGAAGCAAGCTCCGCGTGCTTGGAATACCAGAATTGACAGGTATTTTCAAGATAATGGATTTGAAAAATGTCCATATGAACACGCAATATATGTGAAGAAAGGAGCAGATGGCAGCATCTTATTTGCGTGCCTATATGTTGATGATTTGATATTCACCGGCAACAACCCTACCATGTTTGACGACTTCAAACGAAGCATGGTACAGGAGTTTGAAATGACTGACATTGGTCTAATGTCACATTTTCTTGGCTTAGAAGTAACGCAGAAGGAAGAAGGGATTTTTGTATCCCAAAGCGGTTACGCCAAAGATATTCTTGAAAGGTTCAAGATGGAAAGCTGCAATCCGGTATCAACTCCAGTTGAGAATGGAGTGGAATTGAGGAAGAGTAAGGTTGGAAATGTTGATCCAACTTACTTCAAAAGCTTAGTAGGAAGCTTAAGGTACTTGACATGTACCAGACCGGATATACTCTACGGAGTCGGACTCGTCAGCAGATACATGGAGACACCAGACCAGTCTCATTTGAATGCAGCCAAGAGAATTCTTCGCTACATCAAAGGCACAATGAATGAAGGTATGTTTTATACCTCAAGTAAAGACTTTAATCTTGTAGGCTACTCGGATAGTGATTGGGGTAGAGATCTGGATGAAAGGAAAAGCACAACAGGGTTTGTCTTTTTCATGGGAGACACATCGTTCACATGGTCATCCAAGAAGCAATCGATTGTAACGTTATCAAGCTGTGAAGCTGAGTATGTTGCTGCCAACTCAGTCGTATGCCATTCAATATGGTTAAGGAATATGCTGAAGTTTTTGGGATTTCCTCAAGAAAATCCTACAAAGATTTATATTGACAATCGATCAGCAATCGCATTGGCAAAGAATCCAGTGTATCATGAAAGGAGCAAACATATTGATACACGTCATCACTTTATCCGGGAACATGTAAAGAATGAAGAAGTCCAACTGATATCTTGCAACACAAATGATCAAGTTGCGGACATCTTCACAAAGCCTTTGAGAGAGAAGTATTTATCCGATTAAAGTTCATGCTTGGCATGACATCCCTCGATTGAGTTTAAGGGGGAGATTTGTTGAATATTAAACTCAATCAATCCAGAAGGTCAAGGAAGGCAACCACCGCCTCACCGGCCACCAGCTGTCACCGACCAGCCACCAGCTGCCACCGCCTAGCTGCATTCCCACCATCGACCGCCAATAGTTTTCACACCATGACGGTTGAATTTTGAGCCGACTGAATTTGTGTATAAATATGCATCTAAGCTAAGGTTATTATAAGTGTGGAGAGAAGAGAGAAACACTAGATATAGAGAGAGAGAGAGGGCGTGTATTAAGATTGTGTGTTGTTGTAAGCTTCTGTTTTTTGTAATAAAACCTTGTGTTTTATCCCCTCTGAGTATTTCAAAGCCACCACTAGTGGTTTCTCCCACCAACAGGGTCCACTCCTGCTTGGACCTCAAGCCTTGTTATGTGAGCTACTATTGGCAGTGTAAATGCACCAAGTATACAACATCAGATGCAGCCAAATCAGCAGCAACGAAGTCAGCAAATCCTTCAACTTCAGAAGCATCAACAATTTGCAGCTGCAGCTTCCATTCATAGTGAAACACCAACAACTAGTAATGGAAGTGTTTATTCAGACCACATCTCATCATCATCATCTATAGGCACCAAGTTACCTAATGCACTTCTGCATCACCTCAAAATCTTGTTGAAAGCGGCAGTAGCAGTAGTAGTTAACAAAGTATGCACTGCAACAGACTCAACTAATCTACACTAATGCTTTTATGCAAGCTCAAGCTCAACATGTGGAAAATTCAACAAGCTTTGCATCAGCAGCTAGTGGGTTTCATCGGCAAAGACATCGCAATAAGCAGCAACCACAATGCATCGACAACCTCTTCTACAAGGATGTTGTCGTTATCTCATCCAGTCATGTAAATTTTTGTGACTCCCAACCTCCTAGCAACCACAAGAGGATGTTTCTAGTTTTTTTTTCAACAACTACTGCTGAGATAACAAAAATAGAGGAACAACTGATAGAGCTCCAGCATTCGAGCAGAGTTTAATAAAAATTATAAAGCAAGGTCAGATGCGTGAGCCTTGTTTTATAAATTTTTATTTGAATTTGAATAATTGTTTTCAATTATTATGTATATGACATAAACATTTGTTCATGACAGTTTAATTTAAATCACTTTTTAATCTTAGAATTTTTAAATATATTTTGAGCATGATTTTATCATATTTATGAATTTTTTTTTTTAATTTTCAATCACACATAAAAATATGAACATACTATTTTGATATTTTTTTAATTTTTTGTGACAATTATACA
The DNA here is from genome assembly GCA_964019445.1 of Populus tremula. Lineage (NCBI taxonomy): Eukaryota > Viridiplantae > Streptophyta > Magnoliopsida > Malpighiales > Salicaceae > Populus > Populus tremula. The sequence continues at coordinate 66,654 of CAXHTJ010001176.1, forward strand.
ATATTCTTTTAACAGAAACAATGATTCTAGTTAAGAAAAAAAACTTGCATTCACCAATATAAATAATAAATATGTTAATAAGAAAATTTATCTTGATGAAGAAAAATTCAAAACAACTGTATTTTCAAGTTTAATAACAATGCCAAGGAGTTTCTTTAGACTTGGATATTTTATTTTATATTTAAAGTTTTTTTGATCTCCACAACATAGCACTAGCATGCAAACTTGTATATTTTTAAGGCAGCGTTAGGTTACTGTTCAAGATAATAGAGACAAAGACAATGGAGACAAAGAAGACAAGACATAAAAGAAGAATGAGATAGAATTGTGTCCACTAGTGATGTACAAGACAAAGTGATTGTCTTTGTATCATGTTTAGTTATGATAGACGAGAAACAATAAAAAATATATAAAAAATATTTTACTTTTAATATGTATTGTTGTCAAATTTACATATTTTTTGTTGTTACTCATTTTTGGACCCCACGTGCTAGAGATGGTGTATACTTCTTTTGAACTAAGTGTAGGAGTTTAACTCATGTTTGCTAGAAGATTGACAAAAGCAAAGAAAGAAATATTTTTTCAAAACCCTGTTTGAGCTGTTTTCTGCTTTCTTTATCCTTCTCCTTTGCTGCCAAAATCATCATGTTTTCTTAGACTGATCAGGAGTCTTTATAATGCTAAATTTGTTCCTTCTTATCTGGTCTTTAAGGTTGGATAAATCCATCAGAATTTGCACTAAAAAAAACTGGTTCTGCTGCTGTCATAATTTTTTGTTTCAACTTAGGCTCTGATTCTGAGTTGGTTTCATACGATATCTGATCATCCTAGCTATATTCTGTCACTCACAACATATTGAAAAATTGACCTACCTTTATTGGTTCCTAGGGATCACTGTTCTTAGGATAGACTCTCAGTCACATTTTGATGCTCGGCATTGTCAGATCAAGAACCTTTTTTACCATCTACATTACTACCAGATTATGTTCTCTAAAACCATTTTATCTCACTTCAACTACTTCAAAGTTGTAGTCCTAGACGCGTAGATAAATTTGGGCTTTCTAATCGCTTGATTTCAATATCAGAAGCTCAAGATATTCCTCTTTGAATATCTAATATGAAAGTAAAGAATTCTGCCGCGAGAAGGATTCTGACCCGAGTTTTGCATTAAAAAATCTATTTCCATCACAATTTTGTTGATTTGTTCTTAGGTCATACTCTCAATCATATTAGGATTCTCAACAATGTTAGTTTCTGAAAAGTAGATTTTTTAAAAAAATTGTTCAAAACTTATTCAAGAAATTATACAGTTAGCGAGTCACAGATGATAAATCTTTTTAAAAAATTGGCAACAATAACAGTACTCTATTACTATTAATTAACTTAAATATTCAAAACTTAAAAATAGTTCTTAAATTTATCCATGCCAATTTATCTTAAGAGAGTCGCAATATGTGACTAGTTAAATTATATTATTTCTTTAAATACATTTTGAATTGTGTTATTTCTTGTTCTAGGTGCTATTTTGCAAAAAAAAAAAAGATTAACGTTTGAGTTATTCATTGTTCTTGGATTTGTAGGCATAACAACTGAAGATAGCAATCAAAAGCGATGGTGACATGGTAGAGCTTTGAGTTATTGCTGTGTTCTAATGATGAAGATGTAGGAAAACGATCTCCCTTCTGCTGTCTGGAGCTGGGCTTCCTCTCCCTGTAAGAACAACCAACATCTTATCTGCGTTGTTGTTAGTGGCCACTTCATCGACCCATTAGTGGGTGGATTTTAAGCATAAAAAGGATTATTATTATTTTTTTAAAAAAAAAAAGGAAGAAAGAAAGAGGGAGGGGCATCATCACGTGAAAAGCAAGGAGCTTGCCACCCATTATAGAGTGTGGGGCACCCTTGCATCCAACAACATATGATCCTGAGGTTGTTCTGGTGATGGGTATTGGCCATTAATAAAGCTTCGACAAGCCCTTTTAGCTGCCTGTTATTAGAATTTGTATAATGAGCATTCAAACTTAAACTTCTTTAAATGGGATGAAAACGAGTGAAAATCAAGAAGTTGGAGGTGTTCATCTCTAATGCATAGCTAAAGATCCTTTGTAAGAAAATACAGCTAAAGACAAAGTGTGTGTGTGTAACAGAGAAATTGTCGATAATAGAAATCATTTTCTTTGTCTCTTGTGTCATATCTTCCAAAAATCTTAAAGTAATTGATGAAAAAGTGGATATACCACTTTGTCTTCTTTATAGCACTACTGGCCAATATGAATTAAAGCATTAAAAGGTCGTGAAAGCGGATGCTTGAAGAGCGAGTGTTTACTTGTTAATTTTTTTAGAAGGAATCTGGAAAAGAATAAAGTCATCTATTTCACTTTGGGACACCATTCCTCACCTCTCCCCGCCCTCCCTCCCTCCCTCTTCCGCCTCTCGGAAACCGCCGCATCCAATAAGGCTTCAGATTTCTGCCAGGTGCTTCCTTTTCTATCATGCTTTTGTTTTTAAAATTTATGGGTGTTTTCATTTATTTTATTCTAATTATTATTCAGAGACAGAAATTCTATTTTAATAATTAAATTAAAAAAAACAAATAATCGATCCGATGAAGTCTCTGCTAGTGAACGCAATTCGATTTTAATAAGTAAATTAAAAAATATATATAAATGGATCCGATGAAATCGCTGCTCGTGAACGCAATTCAAAGAAACGCACAATCAGCCGATTCTAATATTTTATTTCTCAATTTCCCCCTTAATTTACATGATATTATCCGATTTTTCTCACAGTTTTGTTGTAATAATCAAGCCTGAATCTTGAACCCAAATTTATTTTATTTTATTTTTTAGTTTTATTTTTAAGTTGAGAATAGAAATCAATTCAAATCTTTTAGGCTCGATCGATAATTTGTTAATTAGTTTATGCAGCAGCTGGAATGGGAAGAGATATACTGCCGGAATGGCCGAAAAATGAGCTGTTTGGTTGATTCTTCTTTTTTTGGAATTTACTGAATTCTTCAAAATTATTGTGTTTTTAACAACAAATCGATTTCCTTGGGTTTTTATGCTCGCTCACACATGGAAAAAAGAAAGAAAGAAAAGAACTTTAAATTTTATAATTTGGTCATGTTAACGCGAAAAAAATAAAAATAACAGGTCTGCCTTGATAACCCTACATGATATATCTTTCTTTTTAGGACTGCTCAGCTGGTCTTGAGTATGAGGTGAAAGCTTGAGAGCACGTGAAAGTGTAAAACAAATGACTTAGTTCACTTCACCCCAAAAGCATCTAGTTAGGAATAAAAACTGCTGGGAAGTAATTTTTGTTGGAACTTCTTGTGTAACATCTTCTTTTGATGATGACCTCTTGGATGGCTGCATGAAACTTGTTCCGCTTTAAATTTCAAGGTTAATCTATTGCTATGAGCATTGGTGTTTCAATTTCAACCTTGAGTTGCAACTGAACTTCAATGAATAGTGTTGGATTTGGGCCTTCCATTTGTTTTAACATCTACAGGATTCAAATGTTAGTGATCTTAAAGTACAAAAGCAGCAGACAAAAATCAATTAGCCACAATAGTGTATGGTTTCCTAGTTTCTCAGTATAAAGTTGAATGTTTTGGTGATATCTCTACATCCAAAATCATATAGACAGCTACTGTTGGCACTTGCAGTAGCCAATGAGCACTGTAGAGTATATGTTGCAGCGTGAGATAAGGTTAACTCATTGCATTTTCATAAATTAAAAGGATTTCTCTTCTTTTCTTTGTCAATTACAGTGCATGTATAAAAGTTTTCTTACTCAGACTAAATGCTATTGTAATGTTTTCATAGAGTTCCCCTGGTTTGCAACTAATGCACTTATATACCGTGGAGCATAGCCATAGCCATAAATGGAAGGTTCTTCCATTCAAGAAAATTAACCATGAAGCTCGTAACTAGAATTTTAGACAGAAGGGTGGCCAAGTGAACTCCTATACCCTGTACCTCTGGAATAATACGGGGAAAGGAAGTAAAAATAGATGTCTGTATTTTGATGCCATATATTACTTGATCGACACTCGGCTATATCATTATTTGTTTTTACTTTTTGCTAATGATTCCGTTGTATACATTTCTGATATTGGTGTGGTGTATGAGTTCACGGTTCTTTCTCACTGCTGCTAACTTCTCTATACCTGCCTTGTCATTAAAAACTAAATGTAATGTTTTACATGTGTAGAATGGAGACATTAAAGAGGCATCTTCCGTTTTCTGGTCAAGAGGGATTTCAAGAACTCAAGAAAATTGCCGTACGGTTTGAGGAAAAGATTTATACTGCTGCTACCAATCAGGTATTCGGCTAATGCTAGGTTCAATAATTTCGATATTCTCTAGACATGAATATACACATGCATAAGTTTGTGGATTTATGCATGTACACATGTGTGTGTAGTGTGTCCACACTTCCTCACTGGTCATTTTGTAGAAGTTCTCATCTTTTCGTTAATTCTCTTGGCAAGTGTTTTATTTAGAGTGACCAAGGTCCTTTTCAAGTACAAGGGAAGTGTGCAAAATGCAAATAACGAATCAATACATAAATAATTAAATAAAAAGAGAGGACACAGAAGTATATCCTCACAGAAGATGCAAATACAAAGAGCCTAGCATATTAGAAAGAGCATAAATCCCTTTTCCCCCTTCTCTTGTAACATGGATTGCGCAGAGATCTAATCTTTTGTTATTGATATCTGATTTCAGTCTGATTATCTGCGTAAAATATCTCTGAAGATGCTTACAATGGAGACCCAAGTCTCAAAATACCATACCCACTGGCAATGGTAACAAACCCCTGGATCCAGGAGGTAATAATGCAGCCAAGCATTGAATTTCTAAACATCCTTACCTTTTGTTTTATATTTCGCATTGTTATCAAACTCTCTTACATTTTATTGCTGCATATTGCTATGTATATACCATGCTTTGATAAAAAAGTTGAGTTATTGATGAATGTTCAAAAAAATTACAGATTATTTTTGTACTTTTATGCTTTGAGGTAAAACCATCTTAATTATTTCCCTCATAACTTTACGTGTGAACTGTCATTGTTTCATTTGTTTTTCTTGCTCAATGCCTTAATTACAGTAATTGATGCATGGCTATCTATATTTTATAATTGAGATGGTTTATTTTAAAGATTTTCCTGGTTAGGAGGTAAAGCGTCACTTTTGTGCTTTTCTTCCATGATAAATTGTTTGAGCCTTTTTTTTTTTTTTAATATATAATGATCACTTGTTGGAGGGGGGTCTCTCTGTCTGTTTGAATGATTACAGAACGTTGAGATGGAGTTCCAAGTACTCCAAGTCCAAAAAGGACTTGTATTCCTATGTAAGAAAATACTAATGGTCCTATCTAGGATAGGGAAAACCTATTAAAGCTCCTTATTCTTTAGGAACAATAAAATACTAAATAGAAATAAAACCAAGACCTACAATATTCCATAATTTTCAGCAAGTGTGAAAATTACAGAAATACCCTTGTGTGCAGGAAACATTCAAAAAATACATGAATTCTAATCTTTTGGTGGCTGTATCAAAATTTTTGTAGCATCCCTAGATTCTACAGCAGAGACTGGACATTCAAATGGTGCTGATTGGCAAGAGGAGATCTACCAAAAGGTAGTTTCTGTAGTTTACTGTTCATGCATGTCATCGTCTTGCAAGATTTCAATGGAAAAGGTCTCCTGGAATTTGGTACAAGGGAGTTTTATTCAGCTAGATATTCAGATTTCTAGGTCAAGAGGGTTATTTTCTTGGTACTGACACGACAATTTTTTCTATTGCAAATCTCTCCCTTTCAATTTTTTCCATGTATTTCCATACATTTATTGTGTGGTGAATTATTATTTTATTATTTCCAATAAGTCCAATTGACAATACTTCTTACTATAATAGACAGACTAGAAAACAAGAGTGAATTGTTTCTGAATAGTCATCGTTATATTTGGTTAAGTGAACAGTTATTTTCAGGATTACAATCAAATTTGTTCTGAAACATGTGACAATGGAAGAAAGGAAAATAAGTGGACCTTATCCATTGAATCATGACCATGTCCAGTATTGTTGAATTTTATAGAAAACGAGGTTGAAATTCTGAATTGTTTAATGGCTAGCTGTAGTTGCAATTCATAACTGCATATTTGATGAGGTCAATTTTTCTGTGCCTGGGAGGGTACTAAAACGGGAATAGGAGTGGTTGTTGATAATTAGGATATAAGGGTTATAAATCTAAAGTTATAAAGCTAAGAAGTGTTTACCAAAGTCGTGACATACATTGACTTGAGTGAGAACAATAGAAAACAATGGTGAGTAGTTTCCGTGAGACAAAGTAACTGAACTTGACCAACCCCTGAATCTTGTCTAAAGGGGTAACTACAGAATCCTATGCATCTTTGCATGCAATCAATAACTATATTCTCTATTGAGTTTTCAGCATTGATTCCACTCTGCTATTTTTATCTCAAACAATATATGCTGTCCTCTGCCATTTTTTTTTATTTTTTTTTTTATCAATTCTCTCAAGTTTGCTTATGTTGCTTTCTGACTCTGGCACCTGAAGAAATCAATCATATGATTGATAATGTTTTGCTGGTTATATGTACTTCCTAGATCAAAGTTATGAAGGAAACGTATTTGCCTGAAATAAATGAAATGTACCAGAGAATTGCTACCAAGTTACAGCAGGTAAATTGTCTTTGTAATTTTTTCTGATTTATTTGCTCACACATGATTCTAAACCCCCACAGTTGAGCTTTTGTATTAATTTGTTTTCCCCATCAGCATTGCTTGTCACTGTATCATCTGCACTAATTACCCCCCCCTCCCCACCCCCAACCACCCCACAACCATGCATTGACACAGAAGAAATGGAATAGAAACATTTTTTTCACTTATGTTTTTCTAGTTTTGCTACAAAGGGTCAATGCAATTTTTCATTCTCGTGTATGTTAACTTCGCTTTCCAGCATGACCCTCTTCCGCAACAACCGAAGTCAGAACAGCTTGAAAAGCTGAAGGTATTCAAGGTCATGTTGGAGAGCTTGATACCATTCTTACAGGTCTCTAAAAACAACATCACACCTACTTTCAAGGAGAAATTGGGTTTCTATGAGAACCAGATTGTAGGTTTTCTAAACCCAAGCAGATACAGGAAGCCTATTCCTAATCTACAGCAAGGACAACCTCCCCAACCTCATATTCAACCTATGCAGCAACCCCAATCTCAAGTTCCTCAATCGCAGTCCCATGAAAATCAACTGAATCCCCAGTTGCAATTAATGAATATGCAAGGTTCTGTACCAAAGATGCAGCAGAACAATATGTCAAGCTTGCTGCATAATTCTCTTTCAACTTTATCTGGGGATTCGACGTCACAATCAAACATGATGAATCCAATACAACCAGGCTCCAATTTAGATTCTGGACAAGGAAATGCACTGAGCTCATTGCAGCAGACACCTGTAGGATCTGTACAACAGAATCTCGTGAGCATTTCCCAACCAACCAATGTTAACACATTGTCAACACAAAGTGGGGTGAGTATGCTGCAGCCAAATATTCCCCTTCAGTGGAATTCCAATGTGATTCAACAGCAGCAGCATGAACAACAGATGCTACAAACACAACAGCTTCAACGATTGCAGCAACGCCAGAATTTAATGCAGAATCAACAGATGCAGCAGCAGCAGCAATTACACCAGCAAGCTCCATCTCCTATGCCAGGAGATTCTGACAAACCAATTTCTGGTATTTCCTCACTCTTAAATACTGGAAATATTGCACACCAACCATCTGTTGCACAAGCACCGGCTCCATCCCTTGCAATTGGCACTCCTGGGATATCTGCATCACCTTTGCTTGCAGAGTTTACCAGTCCTGATGGTGCTCATGGGGGTGCTTTGACAACTGTTTCTGGGAAGTCAAATGTTACAGAGCAACCACTTGAGTACTTGATTGAAGCGGTTCGTGATGCTCTCCTTTTGGTTTTACTCCACCCCACCCTTATTTTGGAGGTTTCTGAAAAAGAAAACTTCTTTGTGAATGAGATGGTGATGCTGTATTTTTTTTCCCAGGTGAAATCTGTCTCCCAAAGCACTTAGTGCATCTGTCGGTGACATTGGCTCCGTTGTCAGTATGATTGACAGAATTGCTGGTTCTGCAGCTGGTAATGGATCTAGAGCTGCAGCTGGTGAGGATTTGGTAGCAATGACAGGATGTCATCTTCTTTCGTTTTTGTCTTTTTTATTTTTCACGTGTTTCTCACAAGATGGGAACTCGAGGGAATAAGAAGTGCTGGGAATTAATTTTTGTTGGAACTTCTTGTGTAACATCTTGTTTCGATGATGACCTCTTGGATGGCTGCATGAAGCTTGTTCCGCTTTAAATTTCAGGTTAATCTATTGCTATGAGCACTGGTGTTTCAATTTGAAACTTGAGTTGCAACTGAACTTAAATGAATGGTGTTGGATTTGGGGCCTTCTATTTGTTTTAACTTGTACAGGGTTGAGGTGATGGTGATCTTAAAAGTACAAAAGCATTAGACAAAAATCAATTAGCCACAATATATAGTGTATGGTTTCCTAGTTTCTCAGTATGAAGTTGCATGTTTTGTTGACCTCTCTACATCCAAACTCATATACACAGCTACTGCTGGCACTTGCAGTAGCCAATGAGCACTGATATATATTGCAGAGTGAGATAAGGTTAACTCGTTGCATTTTCATAAATTAAAGGGATTTCTCTTCTTTTCTTTGTCAATTACAGTGCATGCATAAAAGTTTTCCTACTCAGAGTAAATGCTATTGTATTGTTTTCACAGAGTTCCCCTGGTTTGCAACTAATTCACTTATATATCTTGGAGCATAGTCATAGCCATAAATGGAAGGTTCTTCGGGTTCAAGAAAATTAACCATGAAGCTCGTAACTAGAATGGCCAAGTAAACTCCTATATCCTGTCATCTAATTGGGCTGGCTGTTCAGAATCTCGCCGTTCAACGTCTGGTTATCTTGTTTATCTTGGCACTAACTTGGTCTCTTGGTGCTCTAAAAAGCAACCTACCATTGCTCGTTCCAATGTTGAGTCTGAGTATCGTTCTCTTTCCCATGCTAGTGCAGAGACTACTTGGTTAGCCTACTTACTCTATGAACTTGGTGCTCCCATTCAATTTCCCATTCTCTGGCTTCCAATCCGGTATTCCATGCCCGCACTAAACATATTGAACTCGATTATCACTTTGTTCGTGAGAAGGTTGCACTTGTAAGTCATCGTGTTTGCTTTATCCCTTCCATAGATTAGCCTGCAGATCTGCTCACCAAGCCTCTTCACAAGAATCGACATGTTCTTTTTACTCGCAAACTTGTCCGTGCAGGCCCGCCAAGTTTGAGGGAGGGTATTAGAGAGATATCCTCTGCTGATTGTGTAACTGAAGAGAGATTTACTCATCTCAATCAAAACTGATTGAGTAACCGAAGATCAGTTTTAATTCTTAGTAATTATAGTTTTTAATGCTATTTATAATTCTTGTAACAGCCAAACAAATTCTCCTATATATATAGCTGTATATTGTAAACTGAATCAATAAGAAAAACCATTTTCTACAAGAACCTTATTTAATCTGCTGTGATGAAATATAAGCTATAGGGTCAAGCCTGATATTATTAGTGAAGTTTTTTTTTGTTCTTCAAATTTATTTTATTTTTTGTGATAGGAACATTAAAGAAAAAAGGTATCCGGCTGGTTCATGTGCGAAAATACGAGGCATGTTAAGCAATTGGACCAGACTATCATATGTTTCAATGATACTTGTTGCAAGAGTCTCCTTAACGAATCCAATGTGCCTTGATATGTTTTTTTTTTTTTTCTCATTTTAGTAACACAATTGAGGTACCCTTTTTCAGTTCATTCGTAAATCTCGTCCCAAAACTGAAATTATTTATGAAACAATCAAGTTTAAAGTGTCAAATAGTAGTTTCCTCCTTGTTTCGGCAGGTAACTTTTGATGGGTCATTGGTGATTGTATTAATTTGGCTACAGAAATAGTGCAAACTGTGAAATGATGTTTGCTGGAGTAATGATGAAGGAGGGCGTTTTCGAGCTCAACGAAGCAACGGATGTCTGGTGCAGCAGCTACTCCAGATGGTCCTCACTATTGGGGCAGCCTATCGAGATTGTTTTCAGGGACTTTTTTAAAGACATTGAAAACGACAATCTTGCATTGTTTAGTGCCAAGTATGAACACGTCAAATCTAAGCTATGAAATCATGGTTTTGTTAAGCTTTGCTATCATCAGAGGCTTGATGATGGAAGGATTATTGTACTCTCTTACATACACATAATGTTGTGCTGATGAGCCAAAGAAGTTCTCCACAGACTCTCCAACTAAGAGGAAGTTAGCGACATCATCTTCATGTTATAACATGATTAAGTAAAGGTAAGATAAAAACAGTTAAAAGATGAATATAAAGTTTAAAATGAAAGGGGAGAAAGCAAACCCTAAGCTCACAAGGATCCATGCATCAAATTTAGCATGGGTTTTGATGATAGGGAAACATCTGATTAGATGTGGCACTTATTTGCTAAAATATTTGTAAGAGGAGTGAAATAACATTGCAATGATAACGGAGAAGCATATATTTACTTTTCAGAATCTTAAAAAAAGATGAACAAACATCTTATGCCATTCATGACCATATTATAAATTTTGAGGACTGAAAGGTCTATAAATGGCAACATTTGTCTAACAACAGCAGCAGCAACGACCTAGACAAAAACTCCCTGATACTTAATCATGTTAATTTTCTATAACGAAGAGGTTTTACATGGTTAAGCATGAACTCAACCATATTAAAAAATCTGGACAGCCCCACTGCAAGATGTTCAATTCGTGCTTCGTACGTAAAAGAAATACAAAGATTCAGATCCATCCTAAAAACACACATAACTTATCAACCTCAACCTACAGGCAAACAATGGTTCAAACTGAGGTAAGACATCTAAAGCAAAAGGACATTTCAGCCTCTGTTTTTCCTGACATTTTTTTTCATCAAGTGACCTCTACAAAGACCTGCTGTAACATATATGTATGACCAACCCAAACAAACATGAAAAAAGAAATTTTTTCAGGGGAACCCAAGTCGAAAAAACTTTTTAAAAAAGTGTTGTCTTCAAAATCAAAGCCTTCTATCATCTCCAAAGGTACAAAGCTGTGTTCCTAAACACAAGATGATTTTTCTTTTTAAAAAAAAAAAAAAGGTAAATCCTCGTACAACCTAACACAAAGCAAGAATCCAACAAAAATCAAAGACTAATGAAAAGAAAGACCAAAGAACTGAAAACAAACCACGGCTGGAATTAAGGGAAGAATCTAAAGCAAAATAAAACTCCAGCCTCTTATTTTCGTGGCACAAAGTTTTTTCTTCCCCCAAGTTACCTCCAGAAAAAACTTGTTGCAGTATATATATATATGGATAAGCAACATAAATAAACATTCAAAAACTAAAACTTTTTTAAGGAAACCCAAGTCGAAAAAACCATAAAGACAATGTTGCCTTTAAAAGCAAAGCTTTCCTATCATCTCTACAGCTACAAAGATGTGTTCCCAAGCACAAAAGAAATATTTTTTTCTTATAAAGAAAGGGAAAATACTTTAACAGCCTAACACAAATCAAGCACCCAGCCTAACCAAAACAATTGAAGAAAAAAGGTCGATCTCTCAGAAGACTTCTGCCAAACATGTAGCATGCAAGAAACACATGTAAAGAAAACCAAGTAAACTTCCTTGCAAGACACATGCCACCCTGTGCGAAACAAAGACAACACCACCTATATAAAGAATGGATAATAGAGGGCTGAAGCTAACCAAAAGACTATGCCCAAGAAACCTCATAACTATAGCAAAAAAGGCAGCCAAAGCCTCAATAAACACACACATAGCCTAACAATGCAGCTAAAAACAGAAAGACAGTCAACAAAGAGTAAGGCATCTTCCGAAGAAACAAGGAAATTTTATACCCTAAACTAAGCAGCAGGTAGAAGGCAAAAACTGAGCGTAAATATTCAGGAAGGGACAAACAAAAAAAACCAAAAAGAAAGTAGAGAAAAATGCAGACTCAAATTCACAACACCCATTTTCTTTTCATTGGAACACTTTAAATAATTTATTAAATAAATTTATAATAATCTGATTTCTACGCATATTAAAAAATCAACTTAATGATCAATTCTCTATATAATTTCAGCATTACTAAAAACATCCAAACTATTAAACTATTAGTTATTTTAGTCATTTTAATAAACATTTTAGTTAAGAATTCACCTAACTAAAAGGAAGCGCGGTAAAGACGGTGAAGCCACAGGACTCACACACATTCTTTTAAAATGTGATTAAAGAATCAATTAATTATTTAAAAAACTTGAAGGATTAACTTGTTTGTTTCACGAAAAACAGACATTGGTTATATAAAATTTTACTCAAATTTTGATAATCATATGCGTGAGTGTTTACTTGTAAATATTTTGCAAGGAACTAGTTTATGTTTTGCCCAACATGAAAAAATCATCTAGGCTTAAGAAACTAACTGCATCCAGTGGATTAATTTTAAATTCTTCTTATTTAACTCTTTATCTATATCAAGTTTAAAATTAACTAATGTGAAAGTTATTTCAAAATGATCCAGTCAACATGGCAGGTCCAAACTAAAATTTCAAAATGACATTTTTTTTTAACATTGATATGATGACATATTAAATCGATTCTGGTTTCGTGACTTAACTCTCCAAACCCATGACTCGAATAATGGACTCCACCTGGTTTAACAAATTTAATTATTTTTAATTATTTTTTGCTTAATGATATGATAACAAAAATAATGCTTGTAAAATTGAACACCAACCAAATGTTAGGACATTTGTTTGAGACTACAATAATATCATAGAAAGCAAACCGAAACAAGACTAATTCAAAATCAACAAAATATTAAAGGATGGAATTAAAAAAAAAGCCACAAAGGATTCAATTGAAAGAAAAAAAAATAGAAGGTAGAGTTTAAAAACAAAGGACCAATATGACATTGTTATTAAACTTGATCTTGTTGACAACCTTGAAACCTCTCAACTTGACTTCTTACCTAACATAGGTTTAAAATTAATTCGCAAGGGAGCTGTCTGTACATGACCTAGTTGGCTTGACATGTGCAAATTAAGGCAACTCAAATGATCAATACAAACATGGTTTGAATTTTAAGAAAGAAAATCGAGATGATATCTTTTTTTTTTTTAACATTGATATGATGATATACTAGATCAACTTGAGCTTTGCAGTTTAACTCGTCAAATGCACAACCTAGATCATGAACTCCACTGGGTTTAAAAACTATTTTTTTATATAATGATATGAGAACTAAAATATACACTTACAAAATTAAATACTAGACAAATTTAAAGATATCTATTTAAGGCTGCGATAATTACATATAAAGAAAACAAAAAACAGATTAAGATTACAATTCAAAATCAGCAAAATATTAAAGTGAAATTTAAAGGAAAAAAAACAACAAAAATCATTCATTCAAAAGAAGAAAAAAATTAGAAGATAGATTATTTTTTTAAAAAAAAAAGAGAGGATATGAATAGTAAAAGTAGGAGGGAAAACCTTAAATTTTTTAGTATAATAAATAATTTTTTAATTATATTAAAATCTTTATCTCATACAATTAGACCCAAAAAAAGTTAAATAAAAAAGGGAAGAAAATGTCTAAAGACCGATTTGTAAAAAAATGAAAGGAAATAAAATGAAAAAAACACTAAATCAAGAAGCAAAAAAATATAAGGACCACTTAAAAAAACAAAAAATATATATAAAGAGAAGCATAACTTTTTAGTATAGTAGTTTATTTCTAATTAAATTGAAATCTTTATCTTATATAATGAGGCCAAAAAAAGAATTAAATAAAAAATAAGGACTGATTTGTAAAAAAAAAAACAAAACAAAACCAAATAAAAAAGAAAGAAAAAAGTTTAAAAAATAAAGTGTTTCACTATTCATATAAAAATCAAACACTATTATAGTAAACTAACTAGACAAGTGGCTCACATTACCTGCTATCCTAATTTTTTTAATGCAAAAGCATTGTCAAATGTTAAAAAAATATATTTTAAAAACAATTATATTTGTGCAAGAGAATAGAGATTTGATTTGAAAATGCATGCTAAAAATCTAAACAACTAAAAAAAAAGTAGAATTATATATATATATATATATATATATATATAACCCTTAAAAGATAGACTGTGAGGTAAAATATCGTGGATTAGTTTAATAAATTTACCTTTTGCCCTGCTCTACACAAACCACAATTGACTTGCTAACGAGGTAAAGCTATCTTTTTTAAGTGATCTAAATGTTATTTGTAAATTGATTGGAGATAATTTAATAGGTTTACTCCTTTTTCACACACTAAAACTACGTTGTTGCCCTTGCAAGTAAAAAAACAATTGACCTTTTGGTTAGGGTCTATTTTTGTCTGTTCTATTTTATTTGCATAGTAAAATGATGTCAATACCTTCAGATTTCAAAAATATTGACCTTGACAAGAGGTATTTTTTAGTCTTTTCATGTTTTGTGTACTGTAAAATAATAAAGTTAACCTTAGAGAAAAAAAAATCTAAAGTTGGCTAGGGATAATGTTTTCATCCTTGCAATATAGCTTTTTTTTTGTAATATTTATATGTTGCACATGATAGGCCACCACGTTATCAAGAAGACGTGTGATAGTTCAACATGTAATGTGAAGGTGTAGTTGATGGTGTAGCGTGTGTTATCATATTCACGGTCGTTCGGTGGCGACAAAGTTTTTTTTCCCTCCCCATCTTCTTTCTCTTATGTTTTAGTATTGATGCTGAGCCTTTAAAAATTTAATTGTATCCTTCTGATTATATTTATATTAATGCAACTTTTTTTCCCCATCTTCTATTTTTTTTTTTCATATCAACACAACAACAAAGGAAACTACCATGCAACATAAACTTTTTTTCCCCGTACAATCAATGCAACAAGTACACAAATAACAAACGACAAGGAATTTAACATATTCATGGAATTTAACAGAAGATATATACACTTTACTTTCCCTACTAAAATTAAGCTATATTTTTTAATTCATGTCAACATATAATCAATTTGTTCTTGATAGATTATCTATTTCATATATAACCGGATCATCATACACACACACATAACAAATATTTTAGAAAATAAATTGTTTTAAGATTGTTGGAATACCTTAAATAGTTCATAAAATTATTGTTCCTTTTTACTATAAGTTTCCACATAACATAAAACATGTATATAAATTAATAACAAAAATAAAAATTAGATTGAGATAACAATCATTTTTTTAGCATTAAAACAATTTATTTTCTGCTTTTTAGTATTAGTAGTATAATTGCAATATTATTTCGTGATTTATTCAATATTTTATTTTGATATTACAACCAAGAATAAAAGTGAAGCGGAATTTATATGATATTTTCTATAAAAGATTTGATAAAAAAAATATCATGTTCTTGATGTGCCTTTACTCTTCTTGCCGTTCCTGACTTTATTTTTAGGGCCTATTTTTACTTGCAATGTGAATTTTTTTTTCTTTTTGGTTGGCCCACTGTCCCAGGCGGAGAACCTGTCATGGAATCCATCTTCGTCTTCATTCTCCTGACTTTTATTGCCTGGTGGTAGACCTTCAATCTTCATCTTATATAATCTAACAAATCAGCCGATCAGCCATATCCTTTTCTTTCACGGGCATGACACACAGTAACACACCATACCGACACACCTAACCTCAAGCATCTAGATCTAGCAAACTAGTCATCTCCCTCTCTCGCATGTGACTTTAAATCTTGTCACAACTCACACTAGGTATATATATTTTTTTTGTCAATCTCTTTTTATTTGTTTTAACATATGCTCTATCATCTGTGTATTTGTTAATATATTTTTATAAAAAATCAGAGTTTTAGCTTAGAGTAATATTTTAATTGATTTGAAATTTTGAGAATATGCTTAAATTTAGTGTAGGGATGATTTTTTCTGCATTACTGAAGTTTCCCATTAGAATCTTGACATGTATAACTTTGCAAATTTAGATCAAAGATAAAAAATTGACTAGAATCAAGAAGATTTTTTTTTTCATTTTTCCTTCCCGTGCATGGTCTAAAATCACGATTTAAAATGAATATTTCAAAACCATATTCATCAAACCTAACATCATTTTTCATCATTTTGCAAGCATTGTTTTTGTCTGATTTTACTATTAAATCTTTCTTTTCTTTGCAGTTTTTTGAGACGCCAAGACATGAAGCAATCAAAGCCCTTGATATCTACAAACGAGCCGGTCAGCAGGTACTGTTGTCCATTGACTTTGCAGAATGTCAGTTTGTGCAAAGTTACACATGATCTTGATGTGCTTTTACTCTTCTTTTAGTAAATATAAAAAATTCTTTTAGTTTATACATATATATATATATATATATAAAATTCTTTTAGTTTTGTTTTAGTTTGTTAGTTATGAACAGTGAAGCAGCATCAGAATACAATTCTTTTAGTTTGTTAGCGAATTTGGAAAAGAATAAAGTCATCTGTCAAGCTCTGTTCACTTGGGTCCGACATTCTTCACCTCTCCCCACCTGAGCTCTCTCTCTTTCCCTCCTCCGCTCTAGGAAGCCGCCGCCTCCGCCGCCATCTCAACCAATAAGGCTTCAAATCTCCACCAGGTGCTTCCTTTTCTATCATATTTTTTATTTTTAAAATTTACGTCTGCGTTTTCATATATTTAACTGAAATTTTTATCCAGAGAGATAAATTCGATTTTAGTAAGTAAATTAAAAAGATATATAATCGGATCGATGAAATCGCTGCTCGTGAACGCAACTCGAAGAAAGGCGCAATCAGCTGATTCTACTGTTTTAATTTCGAACTGTTTTTTTTTTATCAAAAGTTTGTAATTTTTTTATATATATATAATAACACAAGTTTAAATTCTTTTTACTATATTAAATATATAATACTAACTCCAGTTTGATTCAACTCAGGAAGACAAGCGCACTTAGTCAAATATTATCTTGAATGCCTACTGTAAAATGATGCCTTTCGTTTCTTTTCTTATTCTTCTTGTTCTTCTTCTTTTTTCCTTTATATGTGTTTTTTTCCAGAATTTTTTAGCTATATCAGATTTTAAAACCATAACTCATGGGTTCAAATCTGATTAGTTTTGTTTTTTTTCTTCTTATTTCTTTATTCTTTTGGGAATGTGGTATTTTCCTCTTTCTATTTACACTATTTGCTCCCTACAATATTTTTTCTTTCAGAGAAGTAAATAAATACATAAATAACAAGAACAGGAGGGGAAGGGGAGGGGGGTTTGACGGTAAGTATTTGCTTAGAAGGAAATGCTTCTTTGGTTTAGACGTAAATATATACATAAATACCAAGAACAGTAAGTAATTGCTTAGAAGTAACTATTTGCTCCCTGCACCATGAAGATCATGATCTTAGACGGAAGTTCTTTATAAATCTATTGAAGTCCAAATAAACTGATATTCCATTTTTCATGATCTTGATGTGCTTTTACTCTTCTTGCCGTTCCTGACTTTCTTTTTAGGGTCTATTTTTACTTGCAATATGATTTGTTTTTCTTTTTGGTTGGCCCCACTGTCCCAGGCGGAGAACCTGTCATGGATACGGGTGATTGGAGAATTCAATTGCAGCCTGACTCATGGAAAAGAATAGTCGACAAAATGTAAGTATTTATTTTCTAATATGTGCAAGTGCTGCAAAATAGTAAATTTTTTTTATTTAAATGAAAGAAAAGGAGAAGGGAAAAAGGTTAATTACAATCAGCAGATTGCCATGAGGCAACCTCAAGTATCACACACCTCTTTTTTTTTTCCCATCCTTTCATGTGTTTCTCACAAGAAGCAAACTTGAGGGAACATAAAGTGCTGGGAAGTAATTTTTGTTGGAATTTCTTGTCTAATCTCTTCTTTTGATGATGACCTCTTGGATGGCTGCATGAAGCTTGTTCCGCTTTAAATTTCAAGGTTAATCTATTGCTATGAGCATACGTGTTTCAATTTAAAACTCGAGTTGCAACTGAACTTAAATGAATGGTGTATTGAAACGGGAATAAGAATGGTCATGCTAGAAGCGTTGCTAAAGTTGTGACATCCATTGACTTGAGCTAGAACAGCAGAAAACAATGATGAGTAGTTTGCAGTGAGACAAAGTAACTGAACTTAACCAACTCCTGAATCTTGTCTGAAGGTGAAATTACAGTCCTTTGCATCTTTCCATTCCATCAATATCGACATCCTCTTGAGTTTCCAGCATTAATTCCACTCTGCTATTTTTATCTCAACTAATTTATGCTGTCCTCTGCCCCCCACCCTTTTTTTTTATCAATTCTCTTACAGTTGTGAAGCTGTAGAGAAGGCAATCACTCAAATTATGATGGGTGAAGAAGCAGAGGGAATGAGGAGTAGAGCAAAGAAGTTAGGAGAAACAGCCAGGAAGGCTGTTGAAGAAGGTTGATCTTCTTGCTCCGATTTCGATGCTTTGATTCAATAACTTAGGTAACTGTTGAAGATGGTCGCCCTTGAAACAAAGGTCGATGTAAGCGTTGTCACACATGCATAGAATATTTTGTTTCTACTTAGTAGTGGTTTTGGCAATTTATTTTCAGTTGAGAGTTGAAAGAGTAATCACAACCGATTCAATGACAAATCCCAATCAGTTCCCTTCCTAATGGTTCTGGAATGACAAGTCCAGCTTATATATTTAGCCCAAATAACTAATCAAATAGAAAGGCTGAGCTTAGAGATAGTACACTACAAATGAAGCACCCAATAGCTAGACATACAATCATAACAAATTCATCCTCTGAAGTTAGAGAACTTGCGAAAACTAGCCACCACAAAATAGTAGCAAGTATCTATGCAGTCTTCAATGAAGTACAACCACCTGCGTCGCCAATATGGATTGATGTAGAGAACTGCTGCAATTGTCATCACCACAACTGTATAACATACACCAAAACTGATGTAGAAAAACTCCATGTCTATGAAACCATCATCTCCTTGTTCATCATCATGCACTGGCTGTGTGACGGCACTACTTCCTTACTACAATTGTTTTGCAATGGAGGTCCACACAAGAAAGGATTTCCTTCGTAGCAGCTTTCATCGAAGGTCCCAAACTGATATTTTCTCTCGGGTGTCCTACCTGACAAGTTATTGTGCGCCACGCTAAAAACTTCCAGTGTGGTAACCTTCAGTAAGTTGTGGAGGGATGACACCATTCAAATTGTTGTAAGAAAGATCCAATCTCTCAATATGCTTTAGGTTTGAGAATGTTGCAGGGATAGATCCAGTGAGATTGTTGTGTGATAAGTTTAATGACAGTATCTCACTTAAGTTTCCAAATTCTGGTGGGATTGCTCCTCCGAAGTTGTTATTGGAGAGATCAATACCAGACATGTAGCTGAGAACTTTCCCCTTGTAATCATAAGACATATTTTTAGTTCTAAATTCTATCACTTCTGTAAAGTTAGGAAAAACACTCTTTACCAAGGTGTACATACTATTCAGTAGTGGTGGACCCATTGTTTCATAGTAAGCATTTACTATGGACCATGGTTGGCAAAACAATCCGAGATCCACTAATGCTTTCTGGGAACTTTCCTTGAAAGTAAGATTGCCCAAACAGGAGGGCAGTGGACCAGAGAGCTGGTTTTGTGAAACATCCAAAATGCTTAATTGTTTTAACGAGCATAACTTAATAGGGAGCTCACCATCAAAGTGATTAGCGCTCAGAAGAAGAACACTCAATGATGAAAGATTGCCAATCCAATTTGAAATGGAGCCGGTGAAGCT